>JAASGX010000696.1:0-15741 GCA_023334415.1 Phytopythium chamaehyphon | reverse complement strand
TTGTTGTATTTACCGATCGTTTAGAAGTGAACACATTGCTACATTAGACGCAGGTTCGAAACACGATCATCTGTGACCGCCGTTCTTGGCACGGTCTGCGGCGGCGCGGATCAGCGGATTGGCGAACGGAGCCCACTCATCAGGAGGAATCGACTAGTCCAAAGTGTTAGGGTTCGGATTCTTGTCGTCCTTGTTCTTTGAAATGCCCTTGCCGCCACGGAACTCGTGCCACTCGGACCCAACTTCCTGGCAAATGTTGCGGAAACCCCAGCGACGACGCGTCTTCGGAAAGATCTCGATCACCAGTGCTCCTGGACGCGTCCAAATTACATTTCTCATACCAGCCCCGTGCATTCCGATGACGACGTCGCTGTTGGCAATAGTACGCATCTGCTCCGCGAAGGAGCGCTCGATGAAGTCCACATATCGCAGGCAAACTTCATGTGACCAAATGGATGATGTTGCTGCCGAAACTCCAGTCATCAGTCAGAATGCTCTTGTAGCGGGTGACGGTCGCTAGATGTGAGAATGCATGCATCCCTGTACAAGAGCGTGGATCGCAGTTTCGCAAAGGTCCGCCCTTTCTAGCGGGATTTTCAGCCAATGCGGGTGCTGACGCACCTCCGTAGACGCGCTTAATCGCTCACGATTGGCCAAAACTTAAGATCCCTGGCCTCTGACTGGCCAAAACTATCTCGAGACAGTTTGAAGCGCATCGCCGCATCTATGGCTCCCTTCTCACAGCAGCTTTTACCTTCAACGGCAGCCTGGAAGCTTTGCTCAAGCCTGGCGCCAGTTGCGCTTTCAGTGCATGGGCAAGAAGACCAAGAGCAAGCGAGAGCCAGCGATGAGCGAGAGCAAGCCGACGCCGCCACCTGCGGCCGCCGCCGCCGCCAAGAACGGCACGCTGCACGTCACGGTGCTGCGCGCGCGCGACCTGCCGACCATGGACTTCGGCAAGCGCCAGGACCCGTTCGGTGAGCTTTTCTCGGCCATTTCAATGCGATCTATCGCGTACTAACGGCCATGACGCTGTATGACAGTGCTGGTGCAGCTGGAGGGCTCGGACCCGAAGGCCTGGGGGGCCACGGACCCCGCGTTCCAGGGTGGCAGCAGCCCCGAGTGGACCGACGGCAACAACGAGCTCGAGCTCTTCTTCGACGCCGCCGCGCAGCAGGGCGCCGCCACGCTCACGGTCGAGGTCTTCGCGGACGAGTCGGGCGACGAGCTCATCGGCACCGGTCAGCTGAACGTGGCCGACATCGCCAACCGGCAGATCGAGGACCCGACTGAGCTCACGCTGCGCCTGCGAGACAGCGTGCGCGGCTCGACCAGCCGCGGAGAGGTCGACCTGCTCGTCTGGTTCGGCCCGCCCGTGCGCCGCGCCTTCCGCGCCGCCCAGCGCGCCACCAAGCTGCTCGACGCCCGCGACGCCTTCGTCGCCATGCTCTACTCGCTCGTCAAGGCCGCCACGACCTACCTCTCGGACCACCTGCAAGTGTACGCGCAGCTCTCTGGGTGGATACTGTAGACCTGCCGACGAGCTCTCCACTGACGATGCTTGATGCCCGCAGGCCCACGGAGTTTGCCAAGAAGCACCGCAAGCTGAGCATTGCGCTGGCCGCTGTCCTCGGCGTCTTCTCGGCAGGTGCGCTGGCCACGTTCCTGGCCATCGCCGTGCCGACGGCGATCATCGCGGCCTTCACGTTCCCATTCTGGATCCTACCGTTCCTCGCGACCGTGTTCTTCACGTCGCCAATCTGGATCCCCATCCTGGCGCTTGTTGGGCTCTTCCTGCTCTTTGTGAGCACCTTCGTGTTCGGCCTCGGCGTGACGTCGCGCCCCGTTCGCCGCAAGGGAGCGATGCTGTCGGCCAAGATCAAGCACTCGCAGGTCGGCCAGCGCGTGGTTTACGAGAAGTCGGAGTAATGGCTGGATGACCAAGCGCGTTGGTCTTTCAGCACGGCATTGGCCAGTTGCTTCGAGTTGAGTGGTTTCTTTGGCGAGGTATGGAATTGATCGCCACGATTGGTGGCGTCTTCGTTTTTTCAATAGGATTTTACAAGCCCAAGTATTTCACGGCGCAGGCCGTGCATTTCAGAACTACCAGAAGCATGGGTTTATCAACCAAGCACGTTTCGCATGTTTTATTGTAAGCTCTCGCTACTCCTTGCCACCTCCTGCCGGTGCCGTCGTCACGTTCTTGGTCGCTTTGCCCATCTCGACGCTGCGCGCTCGGGCCGCAAAGTTGAGCGTGCAGAAAGATTCCTCAGTGTTGTAGTCGACTGGGCTCGCACACGCAACCATGAGGGTCTTGGAGTCGCCACCCAGTGCATCCTGCAGCAAGTAAGTGAGAGCAGAGTTGCGATACGGAACGTGCTTTGCGCGGCTGGCGCGGGCTGCAATCACGTCACCAAGTGCTGACAAGGACTTGTTGATGCTCTGCGCTTCTTTGAGACGTTGACCCTCGGCTCCGGTCTTCGAGAGCCGCTCTGAACCCGCCAAGTCCACGAGGAAGAGCTTGCCATTTGCAACCGTGCCAGCGACAATGTTGGTACTGCGAATGTTGACCGCTAAGATTGAATGACTTCGACTCGAGTGCTCGTTCATATCGGTCGCATGCGTGCTGCGGTTCTTGTTGCCGCGTTTGATCAGCTCAAAGACCTCATCAAGTGATTGCACAGGAACAACAGTGAGGCCGGCAACAAAGTTGCCAGTGGGTCCCTGCCGCACTTGCAGGTTCGTAGATGCAGCATCAGCGGCCAGCAAGTCGCGGATCTGCTCGTTGTAGATCTCTAAAACACTCACAGTCAGATCGTCCTGGTACTCGCTAGCCCGTGCAGACTTGCGGACAAACAACTCCTGCAGCGACCGTGTGTTGATGCCCGGATTCTCAGGAGGTCCAGACATTGTGAATGTCTTACCAGAACCTGTTTGACCATAGGCAAAAATGCAGACGCTGTAGCCGTCGAGGATACTCGTAACAAGTGGCTGCACTTCCAAGAAAACTGCATCCTGCGTCGAATTGGAGTCGAATACGCGGTCAAACTCCCACGTCTTGGTTTTCCCTTTTTCACCCGCAAGCGTAATCTCCTCGGGAGAAGGAATTTTGCACGCCACTTTGCTACCATTGCTGATCTCTGACTTGGAGATTGGGCGAACGCGGCACAGCACGCGAATATTGCCCTTGAGTTCTTGCACCAAATTGAATAGGCGCTTCCGCTCCTTGAGCTCACGCTTGTAGTTGTCCACGACACCCGCCATGGCTGCCGATTGCTGTTTGAGGCGAGAGCTCAGCTGCTCGCTGACTTGGGCCACAAGCGTCGGCAGCTGTTGAGAGCTTAGTGCGGCAACGGACGCCTTCAACGCAGCAAGCTCGGCCTTCTGCCCGCGTGTAAGCTTCGTGACGGCTGCTACGGCCCGACGCTTGTCTTGCTCGGCCCGACCTGCACCATCCAGCTTTTTCTTGAGGTCAAGAATCGCCTTCTTTGCCTGCTCTTTGATCTTGGTAAGCTCGGCTTCAGCAGTAGACTTGAGTTTTGCATGCTTTTCTTCCCATGCCCGCTCACGCGTAGTGACATCGTTTGTCAGCTGAGTCACTTTTTCTTGCGCAGTCTTTAGCGAGCTCTCAGCTTCTTGCAACTTCGCCTTTGTTGGAACAACAACAGTGTCAGTGTGCGATCATCGATTGGCCGCAAGTCCATCCCCGCATTACCTGGAGAGCAGCCGAGTCTGAAGAACTAGCTGCCGCATTTTGCTTCGCTGAAGCCTGCGCCTCTGCAAGAGCCTTTTGTAGCTGAGCAACCTGACGATATTAATTGATGGCGTTAGTATTCGAGACGTCCACATCTCGTCAAGCATTCGATGTACCTTCTGGGTAGAGCTCTTTACTTGCTCATCGCTGTCTGAAAGCTGTGTGGAAAATGCAACGCGGCATTGTTAACACTGTGCAACCCATACGACCATTCATCAGCGACGGACACATACCTGCTTCTGGAGACGTTTGAGCTCCTCACTGTCAACAGAAGCATCAGCAACTGCAGTAGGTGCAGGAGCTGGAGGGGGAGTATCTCCGGATGTTGCTGCTGCAGCTTTTGCTGCCGCCGCTTTTGCCTCGGCTGCTGCAGCGTTGGTCTTCTGGAGCTGCTGCTGCATTTCCTTCATCTGACCCATCAGTTTTTTCTTGTCGGCTTCAAGCTGCTCGATCACCTTCGAGTTGTCTGCAGCATTCTCGTTGGCTACATGAGCAACAGGCGCGACTGGTGTTGCAAGCTGGAGTTGTGCTTCTTTGAGCTGTTGCGTGAGACGTTGCTTCTCAGCTTGCAATTTGTCGAGCTCTACCTTGCGAACCATTTCTCCATCAGTAGACGGACTGGCATTTTTTGCAGATGTGGCGGCAGTCGCTTTCTCGCGAAGCACCTTATTCTCTTCCATCAGCTTTTCAAGTTCAGACTTCATGGAACTAATCTCCGCGATCGCTTCGGCTTCGCCAGCAGCAGAGTTCGCATTTGATCCGCAAGATGGACCCACGATCTCATCTACGTTAAATTCGCGTACATTTGCACCAGCGTCACGCAGCTGGCGTTCGAGGTCTTTGATCACGTTTGCAAGCTCTTCAACAATTGCTCCCTTCTCCTGTAGCTTTTTCTGCATTGTTGTCTTGAGAATTGCAGTTTGTGATTTGCTCAGAAGCTGGAGTTTGCTTAACGAGTCTTGGGCTCGTTGTTCGTTTTCTTTAGCAACCGCAAGCTCCTTCCTCAGGTGCTCACATTGTGCTTCCATTTCCGGATTGGCCAACGAACCAACAGCTGAAGGTTTATTGGTAGCAGCTCTGGCACGGCGACGAGCTCGACGAGCGCCTGAATCTTCATCATCCACAAAATCGCCATCTTCGCCATCAAGTTGTTCGCCCTGATCATCATCTGATAGCCCAAGTTCATCCTTGAGTTGCTGCTGCTTCTTGCGTCGCGCTGATGCATCACCATAGTCATCGTAGTCGTCATAGTGGTTGTTACGCTGGTATTGCTGCTGAGCACGCTGCGCTAGACGTGGATCGTACGTTGCCGGCCGAGAAAACACTGGCTGGCGCTCGCGATCACGGTCTCTTTCTCTGTCTCTGTCTCGGTCGCGGTCCCGTTCTCGGTCTCTGTCACGTTCCCGGTCGCGGTCTCTGTCACGATCCCGATCGCGATCGCGATCTCTGTCTCGAGTCCGCTGACGATCGCGACTACTATCTCTTGGGCGATCACGATCTCGATCGCGATCTCGGTCGCGCTCGCGGTCTCGGTCACGAGGCCGATGGTCTCTATCACGCTCTCGGTCTTTTTCTCGGGAACGTGGACGTTCAAACGATTCACCGTCATTATCTTCTAGATCATGAGAGCTCTGACGATCGCGGTGTGACTTTCGGTCTCGATCTCTGTCTCTTTCGCGGTCCCGCTCGCGGTCTCTGTCTCGTTCTCTGTCTCGATCGCGGGTTAAGTCAAGGGTTCGGTTGCTGCTACTGCGAGACGATCGGTCATAGTCGACCTCGTGGCTGCTGCGCTCGCGCTCCGACATGACGGATCGGTGCTCGCAGCCAAGTTGGCTGGCAATAGTAAAAACTAATGCTCTTCAGGTCAATTACCAATGCCTTTCACAAGCAATGGTTCGGCAGTTTAGCTTCCAAGTCCTCTTGCCAGAACTCTGCTCTTCCCTCAAAGCTTGCAAATGGAAGCCGACAGAGGCTTCAATGTGCTTGGGAGGTTTCAAGAATTCGGTGCTCCACTTTTAACTGCTGAGCAATATTGAAACGACTCGGACAACGTCTGGGACCGCTCGACAGCTATTGATAGTGAGAATGGCAAGCCTTTGCGTGTCATGATCGTCAGCGACCACCGCAACCTGTGAAGGCCGCCATCTTCTCACGGAATCCGAAATGCTTGTCTTGCAATCCCATGACCATTGAGCTCTATTTGATTTTTGGCAGAGAGATAAGTTATGTTACACGTACGTGACATCGAGTGTGTCCGTCCGAGGAGTAGACGAGGGAAGAGATGCATCGCTCTCGTCTTCCGAGTCATCGCCGACTAAGCCCTCGACGATCTTGCGCCAGCCGAAGGATGCGACAGACAGCAGCGCCACGAACGGCCTGGCGCCACAGCGTTTGTTGGAATTAGTAGCTGCACTAGCACCCCACGCGCCATGCGGCCTCATCAACTCACTTCGCCGCATGGGGCGGTGGATGGATAGATGAAGAAAACACAGGGCGCCGCCACTCACCTCGCTATCAGCTCCAGCCACCCGGTCTGCGGCGCCGCGCCGTTCACGTAGTGGATGTAAAGGAACGCGTCGTGGCGCACGTTGTCAATCATGTAGTAGTCTGTATCACAAGCGCCGTTACCATTAGCGCCACGATTCACAAACCCAAAGCCCCCACAAAGTTCGCACCTGGCAGGTAGCGCAGGTTCTGGAAGCCGTTCTTCTCGTAGAACCTCCGCGCGCCGACGTTGTCGGCCTTGACGTGCAGGTAGACGGCGCCGCACTCTGGCTGGGCGTGCGCGTGGTCGAGGCACTGCTGGATGAGCGCTGTGGCGATGCCCCCGCGCCTGGCGGAGCGCCTGGAGCCGAGCGTGAGGATGTACATGACGTGCGAATGGCGCGAGTCGTCTGGCGCCACGAGGTCCGGGTCGTCGACCTTGCTGAGTGGCAGCGTGCTGGCCGTGACGACGCCCAGGATGGGCGCGTTGGGCACCTCGCCGGCCCCGTCGGCCAGCTCCACGGCCACGCGCGCCAGCATAGGCCCGCCCGTCTCCATCCACGTGCCCTGCGCCGCGCCCTCGTAGAACGACTGGTTGTAGCGGATGGGGAACCACTCCTCGTGCAGCGCGCGCACCTGCGGGATGTCGCGCGCCGCCAGCGCCCGGAACGCCAGCACGCGCCCCGGCAGCTCCGCCATCTGTGGCATCTGTGGCAGCACTGGCACCGCTGGCACGGGGGCGGAGGGCGCCACGTCCAGCGCCACGTCGGCAGCCACGGCGCCGCCCATGTCGACCGATCGGCGAAGAAGGCTTGTTGTCTACTTGGGTGGTCGTTTCCGGATGGTACCTCTATATTTGGATATGTATCTATATTTGTGTATTGTGATGAAAAATTGGTACTACTGAATTTAGCCTCTATAACTTGGTGAAGAACTGCGCAATGGACTTGGCGCGTTTCGCGCCTGCGACGTGTGGAGAAGTGGTCGTCTTCGCTCGGCGCTTGGGGGCGGCGGCGGGCTTGGTCACGAGCTGCAGAATCTTCTTGACTCCCGTGGTGATGCCCTGCGCCTTCATCTCGTCCGTGGTCATCCACCGCAGCTCCCTCTCGGCCTTGTTGAGGGGCGCAGAGGGCGAGGAGGAGAGGTGCACGTGCTCGATGCCCATGTGGTGCTTGACGTGCGAGAAGATGTGCGTGAGCTCGCCGAGGTCCTTTCGAGCCGCGTTGCTGGCCGAAATCTCGCGCTTGCCTAGTAGCTGCTCTAGTTGAGGAGTCGCTAGCTTCGTGCGTTGAGCATAGGCTGGAACGATATCGCCGTCGCTCACCTAAAGAGGTTGAAGATTGTCAAGTTGAAGTAGTCGCAACAACAGTAACATGGAACGTACCTTGGTATGGAGGAACTCCCATTGACCTGCTAGCAGTCCACCGGCAGGACGACGACTCATGAGATACAGCCAGGAGGCAGAATCGCCGGCATCGCTTTGATCTGAGTCGTGAGGACACGAGACTACGGTCACCGCGATGGCCTCGTTCTTTGAGTCGTTCTTCTTAGCCTTGAGAGGGTATTTGCTGACCTGGAACACGCAATCGCCAGGTGAATAACGTATCACACCAAGATCATCGAGGCTCTGCAAATTACCTCGCGGGTCGTGTTATCCCACTCGGACAGACGTGATCGATCGCATATAGTGCACTCATTCTCGATCTTGAGGTCACCACCCGAGCGAGTAGAGCTCTCGGTAGTCCTGGATTCTTCGTACGCCAGACACAATCCACGAATAGGGCATTGGCCGCATTGCGGATTCTGTTGCAACAGTTTACATTCCGTCAGCAACAGCACAATTTCCAAAACCGGGAACAAGTTATGGCAGTTACCTGCACAGTGCAGATCGTAGCTCCAAGCTCCATGAGCGCCTGGTTCAGCGCGCCAGGACGGTCGCACTCTTCCACCAATTCGCCTGCTGCCTTCCTGTCCAAAAATGTCAGAAGTGGATGCGACATAACCAATGCCCATCCTAGCGTATGCGCACCAGGAAAATTTAATTAGCTCCTTGTTCTTGGGATCAGCGCCGACTGCGCGGAGGCGAGCGATGACACGGATGACATTGCCATCCACCAGTGGTGCGCGATGTCCGAACGCTATCGAGGCGATCGCTCCTACTTGCAATAATTAGAATCTGTGCTAGCAGCAAGCCAATTTCTTGGGCCGTACCTGCAGTGTACGGACCGATGCCAGGAATTGTGAGGAGCTGGTCCACCGAGGACGGAAGTTCGCCATCGAGGTTCTCCATCACGTACTTGGCCCCTGAGTGCAGCATCCGCGCTCTGCGATAGTAGCCCAGTCCGGCCCACAGCGCGTTCACTTCCTGTATGTATCCAGCCAGCAACTTCGTTGTCAATCATTGTACTTTCAACATCATGACGCCCTGCAATGCCTCGCACCTCCTCGCTAGCCTCAGCCAGAACTGCCACGGTGGGGAACTTGTCTATCCACCGCGTAAAATACTCGACGACCGTGTCAACCCTGGTCTGCTGCAGCATGATCTCGGACACCCACGTCTCGTACGGCGTCACCTTCCTGGGTTCCTGCTGCTGCTCAAGCTTCTCCTCCGGCTCGACCTCTGGCGCGTCGGCCTCCTCGGCCGTGGGCTGCACGAACGCGCTCATTTTCCCCCTGGAGCCCGCGCCCTCGGCCTTCTGCTTGGTGTGCGTGGCCGTCGTCAGGTACGGCGGCGGGTCGCCTCTCCACGGCAGCTTCCGTCGGTACGCGTCGTACCAGCCGAGCAGTTCGTCCCTGCCGCCGCGCAGCTCCTTCAGGTCGAAGTCGTGGAACGCGGCGGCGTGGCGCAGCGCCCGCGACACGGCCGGCAGCTCCGCTCCGCCGTTAGCGTCACAGTTAGCAGCAGCTTTAGCGTCATCCGGCCCCGCCAGGTCCTCCACGTCGGCCGGCCGCGCGCCCTTGCGGGGTCTGGTGGTGCGCTTCATCTCCAATGCTGGCGCCAAAAACCCAAAAGTGTTTAACAAACTTCTATTGGACGAAATGGAAAGGGTTACGACCACATTTTCGTCCAATGGAAGCACGGAGCGTACGGGCGCGCCTGTAGGGGCGAGAGGGGTCATACTGGAGGCAAGAGAGTCGGCAGCATGCAGCGCGTGGCGGAGCTGGCGCACGTCAAGGCGGCGAGCGCGCCGCCCGTGGCCGCCGCGAGCGTGCGCGTGGCGTGGCACGGCGGCAAGATCTCGAGCAACAAGGAGGAGGCGCTGCGCAAGTTCCTGGAGCGCAAGGCGCGCGCGGGCGACCAGCGCGCCATGGCGCAGATCCGTGCCACGCGTGCGTCTGGCGGCGGCTCTGGTGGCTTTGGGGACGGGAGCTGACTGCTGGTGGCGCGTTTGGCAGTGAAAGCGGAGGCTGGGGGCGCCAAGAAGGCGGCGCACGTGAGTTCTGGCGGCGTGCGGCTCGCTCCTGGCACCTTTGGCTGACGATTGACGGGCTGCAGGCGAACCCCAAGAAGCTGCACGCGACCCACCGGCCGCACGCCAAGGTGCAGGAGAGCAGCGCGCACAAGGCCATCGTGATCAACGGGCGCGTTCTGGGCCCGCGCGTCAAGCAGCAGAAGGCGCGGCCGGCGCACGTGGTCGTCAAGATGGCGCCCAAGCGCGGCAATAACCGCAGCAAGAGCGCCAAGCCCGCGACCTTGGAGCGCATCGCCTTGGACAAGCAGCTCGACCTGCCGCTCGACGCACTTGTCAAGCGCAGAGGCTGAGAGCCAGGTGATGCGGCCCAGCTGGTTCGTTCTCTCGTCGCGAGGATACATACCCCCACACATATAACATACACGTTCATGATATCGCCACGAGCTCGCCACTCCCAAGACACCAGGGCTGCTTGTTCACCGATCCGTCATCTCCTCTTCTCCTGCATCCTCTACACGTAGCCACACTCGTTCGGCTACTCTTCGATAGAGCTTGCGCTGGATGGCAGCGCGATGCGAAGCGCGTCGAGGACTGTCGACGCCTCGATGATCTTCAGCGTCGTTGAGAATTTTGTGTGCAGTGCTTGCCTCGCTTCTCGGTCGTACATCTTCGGAATCACACACACTTCGATGCCGATTTTGTGCGCGGCTGTGAGACGCGACTCGAGCATCTTCACTGGCCGGAGGTGGCCACTCAACGCGATCTCGCCCAAGAACATCGACTTCTTGATCACCGGACGATTCAACACCGAGCTTGCCAGCGCAACAGCGAGTCCCAAGTCAGCTGCTGGCTCTTGGATTGAATATCCCTCGGCGACGTTCACAAACACGCTTTGGTTGTGGAATGATACCTTCGCCCGCCGCTCCAGCACTGCGAATAGTAATTGCAGCTTGTCATACGGCACGCCAACGCCTCGAACTCGAGAGCCATATCCGCCTCCACGCGCATCGCCATTAAACTGCGCTCGGCTAGATAGGGCCTGAATTTCCAAAGGAATTGGCCGAGAGCCCTCCATAGCGATTGTGATAGATGAACCATCGCATGGTGACAATGCTGGCTCGTGCTCTCCGTCACTGTCGTCTTCAACATCGTGAGAGACAAATGCCATGAGCGGGTTTTTGAGCGGCTGAAGTCCGTCATCAGCCATGTTGAAGACGCCGACCTCACTCGTGTTACCAAAGCGGTTCTTTTGACACCGCAGGAAACGCCGCGTGCTCTGAGGATCACCTTCCAGCTGCACGACGGTGTCTACAATGTGCTCCAACACTTTGGGACCTGCGATGTCGCCGCTTTTCGTGACGTGCCCAATGATAATCACGGGAATATTGCTTTGCTTCGCTAGTCGAAGTAGTCGAAGCGTGCACTCCTTGACTTGGTTGACCGATCCGGCAGCGGACGGCACATCTTCAGCGAAGACAGTCTGGATGGAGTCGACGACAACTGCTGAAAATGAACTTGTAGAATCATCGGCAGCTCCGTGCTGGATCATGTTGAAGATGATGTCGATGTTCGTCTCGCTGGCGACGTAAAGGCCGTTATTGACGGCTCCGAGGCGCTGTCCGCGCATCTTGACTTGAAGCACGCTTTCTTCTCCAGAAACATACAGCACGTGGTGGTCTCCAGCGAGCATGTTGGCGATCTGCAGGGCAAGCTGTTGCCCACAATTGGATTAACACTATGCCAAATTTTTCTGCAGTGATAACAACTCACCGTGCTCTTTCCGACGCCAGGGTTCCCGGCAACGAGCGTCAGCGACCCAGCCACGAGTCCACCGCCGAGCACCCAGTTCTGCACGTCGTCCAGCATATCCAAAGTCAAACATTGTGATCACAAAACCACCTTGGTAAAAAGATCATACCAGCTCCCGCTCTGGAAGCTCGAGCCTCTCAGCCACCGTCGCGATCTCCACGTCGTTCATGCGCAGCGGCCGGTGCTCGCGGGCCTCATGGCGCCCGTCAAACGCCTCGCGGCCCTTGTGGCTCGCCCACGACACGCCGTGGTGCGAGCTCTTCTTGCCCTTGGCGAACGCGTCGGCGTTCGACTGGCGAAACTGCGGGACGACGCGCTTGACCCGCTCGATGGCGCCCCACGCGTCGCAGGACACGCACTGGCCCTGCCACTTGGCGTACTCATGGCCGCACTCGCCGCAGCGGAAGCCCGCGGACCCGCCGGCCAAAGTCGACGCCGCCGCCGTTCCGAGGCGCCCAGAGACGCCACGAGCGGCTGCATCAGTAGAGAAGACGCTCGCAGGCTTGGCGGTAGGCCAGTTGCGCCCATTGACAAGCTGGGAGCCGCGCAGTCCGCGCGCGAGGCGCGGCGCCAGCAACAGCAGCCTCGGCATCTTGCGAACTGCAACATTTGGCCATCACAGCGCAACACATGCCTTTTTTTGAAATATTTAAAACTAATGATGCCTTGGTTAGAAATTGAGAAGTGTTATTTGTAAATATTAGAGGACACGCGCTTTTGTGGAGATGGTACGAATTCAATATATTTAATGTCGATGCTCGTTTGGTAGCCAACCGCGCAGCATTGAGCCATCGAGCTGCTGGTGGTGCGTGCGTCGCCTGCCTCGCCCGACCGCCAGCGCCAGCCGCAGAGCCCGCGAGCGCCCGAGCCATGCCCAAGGACAAGAAGAAGCGCCAGCGCAACGTGGGCGCGGCGGCCGCGGCGCAGAATGCGCTGGGGCGCACGCTGGCGACGCCCAACACGTCGCTGGGCCAGCATTTCCTCAAGAACCCCATGATCGTGACGCAGATCGTGGCCAAGGCCGCCATCCGTGGCACCGACGTCTGCCTCGAGGTCGGTCCCGGCACTGGCAACCTCACGGTCAAGCTGCTCGAGCAGGCCAAGCGCGTCGTGGCCGTTGAGTTCGACCCGCGAATGGTGGCCGAGGTGCAGAAGCGCGTGCAGAACACGTAGGTGGCGCGCTCGCGGCTGGCGAAATGTATGGATCGGAGGAACTGACCGCGACGTGAATTTTGCGCTCAGCGAGCACATGAACCACCTGCAGATCATCCACGGCGACGTCATGAAGGTGCAGCTCCCGTTCTTCGACGTCTGCGTGGCCAACTTGCCGTACCAGGTGCGTGCGCGCCTGACAGAGCTGTTCAATCGCACGCGTAAACTAACGACTGCCGAAACGAACAGATCTCGTCGCCGTTCGTGTTCAAGCTGCTGGCGCACCGACCGATGTTCCGCTGCGCGGTTATCATGTTCCAGGAGGAGTTTGCCAAGCGCCTCAGCGCCAAGTGCGAAGTCTTGCTTCACTGAGCGCATGAATTGAAGTCTAACGCACATGACGCTGCTGTACAGACCAGGCGACGAGCTCTACTGCCGTCTTTCGGTCAACACGCAGCTGCTGGCCAAGGTGGATCAGCTCCTTAAGGTCGGCCGCAACAACTTCCGTCCGCCGCCCAAGGTCGAATCGCGCGTCGTGCGTATTGAGCCGCGCAACCCGCCGCCGCCAGTCAACTTCACCGAGTGGGACGGTATGATCAAGATCGTCTTCAACCGCAAGAACAAGACGCTGCACTCGTGCTTCACGACCAAGACGGTGCTGAACATGCTCGACGAGAACTACAAGACCTACTGCTCGCTCAACAACGAGGTACGATGCGGTGATTGTAGCGACTTGCCGTTTGAATATCAAAACCTAACATATTCCCCTCTAATCAGCTCCCGGAGAGCGACTTTGATATCAAGGCCAAGGTCGAAGAAGTTCTTAACGTCGAAGACTTCACGTCGAAGCGCGCCGCCAAGATGGACCAGGACGACTTCTTGCTGTGAGTTTTGCAAAATCTTGCGACTAGATTTCATGCATTATAATGCTAACGCCGTGATTCCAGGTTGCTCGAGCGATTCAACGCCAACCACATCCACTTTTCGTAAGCACAAGTGGAGACTACATCCCAAGCGAATGCCGATCGCATTGTAGACTGCACATCTTCAATCTGGTTTTTTTGTTCACTTTGTGGGATTCGTTGCGTCCATTTTGCTGTCTCCACCACCAATCTATTGTTGGTATTGTGTCGGTTGCCTACATATATCTCGCATGTAACCGAAGGCTGCGCTCTCCTGAATCTTCAAACTCCACTTTGGTTCTTGCGGACTGCTATCGGAACCAGGATGAACTTTGATGAGCTGCTGAACGAGGTAGAGGGGGCGATCCATGGCTCGAGTACCACCTCCAAGCAGTCGTCGTGGCAGCACACGTCCAGCAACGCGTCGTCTTCTTCGTATCGACCAGCCTCGAACCAGTCCTCCACCGTTTGTGCTGCCGCACCACGACGCGTAAGAACCTCTTCCAAACCATACTTTCACTACGCCTATGTACACTAACTTTACAACTCTATCTAGAAAAACGAGCTCGACGATTTGCTGGATATGGTGGCGAATGATGATACTCATCACCACAGTTCGCACGCAACAAAGCCTGCTCCTGTTCACCCTCGCTCTGCGTACTCGGCGGATTCGGTCTCAACCACCAAGAGTCCTGCCCCGGGTGGATCGAAGAAGTGAGTTACTCTAGTATATATCGGGTAAACTCGGTGTGACTAACATGTGATAATCATCAAGGTGTGCCCAGCTCCTCCTTTCCGGCGAGGCGGTCAAACGTGGTCTCAACACAGCGTTCAACGCAAACAAGTGAGTCGACACATCATTGTCACCGATTACATCTAGGCATGAGCTGACTGTATATTTGCAGCGCTTGCTCGAATCTCCGCTGCAACGAGTGTGACTTCACAGTCGTGCAGTTTGCTGGCAAGTACGTAAATGCTTCAGCCTAGGATTGTGTCATGGGACATGCTTACCCACATTATTTTCATTGCCAGGAAATGGAGCTCGAGCGCGGATTACATGTTCTTCCGCGAAAACGTGCCCAACGAGAGCAAGCTGCGCGCCAAAATGGAATACGCGCCAGGTAGGCTGTTACCGCACTCCTTGTAGAGCAGTGATGGCATCTAACCTCAGCCGGTTCATCAACATCAAGATTTTACTGCATACGCGTGCCAGTGCAAGTGGCTGTCGATCGACACTCCTACGCGAGTCGACTCGACGCGAGTAAAGTGGTCGTGCGCAGGTCATTAGCGAATCAAATCCTACAAAACGGGGCTGTCTATCGACCATTTTATCACCCAGGAATAAAGCTTCACGAGTACAAGTAGTGCATTGATACGATCCAGCATCTCCGAACTTTGAATCCCAAATAATCATTCGTGCAATCAACTCGTCAACCCTACCAGTTGTCGTCTTTATCTCGTTGGTCACCACTAACTGCACTGCAAACGTCAACGCGAAATGCAGCAAGGATCTGTTGGTCGGGGCCGCTGAGGTCGGGTCCTCCATCCATTGCGATCCGACCTGATAATATGGTGACGCACGCCGCGTCTGCGCGTCGCACAATCGCCGTAATTTACCCCACTCCTCATATCTTCGTAACGTTGAAGCGTGTCAGATCCCTCACCATACAATCCACAAGTAATTCACCCTCCACATGACATCCGGCCCTTTTTTTAAACCAATCAGCCGCACGAAACATTACGCCTGTAGCTCCCCAGGCACCGCTCGCAACCCACCACCTCACTCGGTCGCCAGGGAGGAATCTCCACCTCACTTCTTCTTCTTCCGCCTCCAGCCCAAGCCCAAGCCCAAGCCCGAGCTCAAGCCTTTCCCTTTGCCATGGCCACGACCGAGTACGGAACGGGGCCGCTGCCGCGCCACGAGCCGCGTAGCCATCGGCTCCGGTGGGTGCTGGGGGCGCTGGCGGTCGCCGGTGCCTGCGGTGCCGTCGCCTTCTACGAGCTCTCGGGCTCTCGCGGATCTCCAGAGGCTCCGGAGGCTTCGGCTGGAGCTCCGGCGGCTGTGGAGGCGCAGGACGCGGAGCTGTTCTGCATCCAGAGCTCGTTCGAGGACGGAGAGGCCAAGATGGTGCGGCCGGTGACTGGCATCAAGTGGAGCAAGCGGGTCGCGAGCTCCGACTCGACCATCCAAGTGGACGTCGACAAGCAGTACCAGGAGATCTTCGGC
>JAASGX010000695.1:0-15768 GCA_023334415.1 Phytopythium chamaehyphon | reverse complement strand
TCCTTGGTGCACAGGTCTAGTCTGGGCTCGGAGACCCTTGCCTGCCGCAGGGGCTCTTGGCGAGGTTGGCGCGGATGAGCTCGAGGACCTCCTCCAGGTAGTCGAACTCGGTCATGAACTGCTTCTCGACCTCGTAGAGGTGCGGCAGGTGCTCTGGCTGGAAGAACCGGCAGGTGGGCCTGTCCGATGGACGCGGCGCCGAGCGGCTTGGGGTCGATGTTGTCGAAGATGTCGCTCGCGGGGCGACCGTAGCAGCGCTCGATGTTGGCGAGCACCTCGTCGAGCGACTTGGCGGGCGCGTCGTCCTGCAGCTCGGCGGCGCACGAGAGCTTCTCACTGCCTCGGAGGCTCGGCCAGCACGACGTTCCGGCCCAGCCCGGGAGCCGACCTGCGCGAGCTTGATGTTGAAGCCCTCGAGGCTCAACTCGAGCACGATGGCGAAGACCTGCGGCACCTGTGCCAGCAGGTCTTGCTTTAACGGTCGGGTGACGATCCGGCCGATCGGACTTTCTTTTTCACTCCGCGAATCCAACAGACCGCATACCACGCAAGCGCACCGATCGCGCACCCATCACGCACCTATCTCGACAACCCACCGTGTTCTGACACGAACCGACTCCTAAGCCGCATGGCTACATTTGGTCACACATAATAAAGCCAAATGTCAATAATGGATGCCCAAAACACCCCGCACCTTGTTTTGTGAGCGGCGGTTTTCACCTTCTACTTTTGAAATCTGCCAACCTAGGCGCTACTTTTGCGAATGCTGCGTCTGATTAGCGCCCAAACTCAACTATATCCTGCGATCCGATTGGCGCCCGGGGTCCGCTTATCTCAATGAACACTTTTAACCATATCTGAAATAACAGTTGTTATATAGCACGTCGCACATATCTGTAACCCTAAAAGGCCTTTAAAAATATACCGTGTTCTGACACGAACTTCTTCAGTAGGCTGGATGGCTAAATTTGGTCCACCAATACTGAAACCTAATGTCAACAATAGAAGCCTCAGTTTTCACCCATCCACTTTTGAAATCAGCCAATCAGCGGTGCAGACTTATACAGAGGTAAAAAAACCTAAAACCTCACCAAAAGCATTAGCCTTACATGACCATCACTCCTTCAAGATAGTGAAATCAAGTGTAAAATTAATGAGAGTCTATAGTAGAATCAAGATGTCTATAGGCGTACGATTCTCGCAAAGTTCTTTGATCTCATTTCCCACTTCCCATTTCTCACTTTTCTTACGAGACTGACACGAAGAGCTGGGCTGGAAGAAATCCGCTGCCAAAAGCGCTCATACAGCGAAAGAAGGAGGCTGCGGTCTGCTTCGAGCTCGCGACGCGCTCGCTCCAGGCCGACGTCGTCGCGCTGCTCACACAGCACGAAGTACCGTGTTGCCGCCCTCTGTTTTACATCGCGTGTGTGTTTTACGTCAACACTCCGACGTCATCGGAGGGTCTTCAACTTCCTGACGGCGTTTTAAAACCCGTCACTCGAGCATTCAATACTTTGATTCATACTCTCAAGACTATCCGTTATATCTGAAAACCACCATCCAGCCAATCAGCGAGCGGCTCCCCCTTTTTCCCGAGGAAGCCCAGCTTTCACATCGGAATCGCCTGTCTCCTGCGTCGGTGGTGCTTCCCCGCTTCGAGTCGGCCATGACGGTGCTCTCCAAGTCGCAGACCGTGTCGGGCGCGCTGTCCATCAGCGGACTGGTGCGTGGCGCGCTCTCCGCGCTCTCAGTGCGCGCAATCCCGGCCCAAATCGGCCCGCTGACGCCCGAGTTGCCGCGATTTGTCGTAATTACCGGCGTTTTAGGTGGCGCTGGCGCTGGCGATCCGTGAGAACGGGCAGAAGCGGTCGAGCGAGGCGCTGCGGCAGGAGTCGCAGTTCATGACGCGCAAGCAGGGCAACAAGCAGAAGGTGGCGGTCAACCGCGAGTTCTACGCGCGCTTCGTGCGGCTCTTCAAGGTCATCGTGCCCGGACCCTTCACGGCCGAGGTCGGCTTCGCGGCGCTCGTGGCGCTGCTGCTGGCCGCGCGCACCTCCTTCGACATCCTGCTGCTCCAGATCTTCACCTCCATCGAGCGCGCCATGTCCGTCACGGCTGTCTGCGTCTTGCTGTAGCTGCTTTACTAACCCGTGCTCTGGTATCACCAGCGTCTCCCGGTCGCAGAAGGACTTTGCGCACCACCTGCGGCGCTTCTTCGCCGTCATGCTGCCAGTGTCATGCGTCAACTGCCTGCTCAAGTACGGCCACACGGAGCTGACGCTGCGCTTCCGCAACCGGCTCACCAAGCACCTGTACGCACACTACCTCAAGGGCTTCATCTACTACAAGGTCTCGAACCTCGACAACCGCATCTCGAACGCCGACCAGCTGCTCACGGTCGACGTCGAGCGCTTCTCCAACTCGGTCGCCGACCTCTACTCCAACATCTCCAAGCCGCTGCTCGACATCTCCATCTACGCCGTCAAGCTCACGGCCACCATCGGCTTCCAGGGACCCGCAGTCATGCTCTCCTACCTCATCGGCTCGGGCATGTTCCTCACGTGGCTGCGCCAGCCCACGGGTCGCTTCACGATCGCAGAGCAGAAGATGGAGGGCAACTTCCGCTTCATGAACTCGCGCCTCATCACGCACAGCGAGGAGATCGCCTTCTACAACGGCAACGTGCGCGAGAAGCGCATCATCGACGAGTCCTTCTCGCGCCTCATCGACCTCGTGCGCAAGTCGCAGCAGTTCCGGTTCTCGATCAGCGTCATCGACAACATCGTCGCCAAGTACCTGGCGACGTTTGTCGGCTACCTGGTCGTGTCGAAGCCCTTCCTGGACACGAGCAACCCGCGTCTCATCAACTCGTCGTATGCCGAGCGTATGGAGGACTACTTCCGGTCGGGCAAGATGCTCATCAAGCTGTCGGAGGCCATGGGCCGCCTCGTGCTCTCTGGCCGTGAGCTGACGCGACTTGCGGGCTTCACGGCGCGCGTCACGGAGATGATCGATGTGCTGTCAGACCTCGACCAAGGCAAGTACCAGCGCACGATGGTCAAGGCCGAGGATGACGACGTGGACGACGATGTTGTCAAGTCGAGCTCGTCCGCAGACTCGCTTGGTCTGTATCCGAACAAGGGCACGCTTCACCACAAGGACCACGTCATCCAGTTTGAGGATGTCCCCCTCGTTACGCCGAACGGCGATGTGCTTGTGAAGGCGCTGAGCATCAAGGTCGAGTCTGGCATGAACGTCGTTGTCGCTGGCCCGAACGGCTGTGGCAAGAGCTCGCTGTTCCGCATCCTTGGCGAGCTGTGGCCGCTCTTCGGTGGCAAACTGACCAAGCCGGAGCGCAACGGATTGTTCTACATCCCCCAGCGCCCGTACCTGACCCTTGGAAGTCTCCGGGACCAGATTATTTACCCACATTCGCACGAGGACATGCAGGCGTCTGGCCGCACGGACGAGGACTTGATGCACTTCCTGGAGAAGGTCCAGCTTGGCTACCTTGTTTCTCGTGAGGGCGGCTGGGATGTCGTCCACGATTGGGCTGATGTTCTGTCGGGCGGCGAGAAGCAGCGTGTTGCTATGGCTCGTTTGTTTTACCACAAGCCTCAGTTCGCGATCCTGGACGAGTGCACGTCAGCGGTCAGTGTGGACGTTGAGGGTGCCATGTACTCATACTGCCGCGAACAGAACATCACGCTGTTCACGGTGTCCCACCGCAAGTCGCTCTGGAAGTACCACGAGTTCGTTCTCCGGGTAAGTCACCGCTTGATAGCGATCGCATTCCTCTCGAAATCATCTAATTTTTTTATGTTTGTTTTTGTTGGTAGTTCGATGGCCGCGGTAACTACGAGTTCAAGCAAATTGACGAGGCCGATGAGGCTTTCGGCTCGTAAGTTAGCGAGCAAGCACACTGTTCACGCACGTTGAAATGTGTGTCTAAAGACCAGCACCCGTTGGGTCTAGATGCGTAATGAACTACGTTACGGGTGTTGTAAATGCTTCCATTATTGCGTGCTGCCTATCTACAGTTGCTACTGTAGCTCTAACCGCTGGTGTGCTCGAGTGCCAGCTTTTTGTCGATGCCGAGTAGCTTTAGCGCGCGTAATGCCTTCCGGTCCTTGTCCAAGCTCAACTCCCACTGATCGATACCGTCCAAGACATCGCCGACCGCGAGTGCAGTTGTTGCTTCTAGCATTCGGGTGAAGAGCTGAGCAGCTTTGTTTTGTTCTGTAGCTGGGAGTTCAAGTACCAATTGTTTGACCCATTCCCACTCTGGGTTGTCAAGTGCCGACGAGGCAACTTCGGGATCGGTGGTAGATGTACTGGTGCATTGAGCGTGAGCGGGAACAGCCACAGCCAGCTCTTCTTCGGTAGGGTTCTCACTTTGATCTACAGGAGCGGCCATATTAGTGCGTGCAAGTCGGAAGCGAACTGATTGCTTGGAAGATTGGCACACCAGTTCCACTCAGGCAAACTGCTGCCAAAAATAGTGCTTCTGGTTTTGCATCATCTCACATCTCACATGAACCAAAGTTGCGGTTATAGCCCTACAAAGCAGGGTAACCTCATGCTGTTCTGCGGCAGTATAAGTTTACTTGCCTTCGATGCTAAGCACTTTTATCGTGACCAAAGTTGAGGATGATCCCATTGCCGAAATGCTCAAGTGGAAAACCCAAGATTACGATTGGTAGAGCAATACACTTGGCTTGGAAAAGCACGCGCTGGGATGAGAGCACGAACGCGAGTTGCGTCCACCCGCATACCCCAAGTTTCTTTTGCAAGAGAAACAAATAGACAGCAGCGAAGACGCATTCGAGTGCGCACAATGTAAGTAGTCGAGTCACAGTATCTCCAACAGCATCTAACGTCGTCATGAACCGCATTGTGAGAAAATATTCTCGGTTAGGAGCCAGAAGACCACAACAAGATACACTGCTTTACAAACAGTTAATTGGAAATCCCACCCGTGATGACATGAAAAACGTGCACCTACCATAAAACAGCAGAATAACAATGGTGATGTACGAACGAAGAACGATAATTTCCGTTTGATGAAGGGTGGCACAGACCTCTAGCACAAACCCTTTCTTGGCTCGCCTTGAATTCGTTAGCACTTTTGATCGTTGTTGTGAGCTAAATGCAGGGATAACCCGAAGAGTCCGAGCTCGCCGCCGAAAACTCCAGAAGCTGGGGCGAGGATTTGACCTTTGCAGTGTCATCGGCGCTGTTGAGGACCTCTTCCAACTTCGGTTCGGCAAGAAAATTTGTCGGGATTGGCGCTGAAGCAAAGGCTCACGCTGTGCCTCCAAAATGGCTTGGTTGCGTACCAGGAATTCAGGTCGACGGTAGCGCTTGTAGGTTGAGAGAAAGATTGCAGGCTTATCCAAGTGTAGTGATCTCCCCACGTTCTCCTCAGACGCGAGTATCAGTGCGGCACCAATGCAATCTCCTGAGTAGTTTTGCAAGCTATCGACTTGAGTGCTGCTCATCTCTCGGACTTCTGCCCAGGATTTCTTCACGCGAGCCGCCGACTTTGATATATCAAATGCATTGAACAACATTTGAAGCGAGTTGAAGACCGTAATGAGTGCTATTGTCTTGAATGATTTTGAGTTTTGAAGACACGTTGCGACAAAGAGAACGTGGTAAAGATGACCTACAGCGCCGGTTAAAACTCCAAGTAAATCGATATCGTGCCATCCAGCGTGAACAAGCACAGAGCGGACAGCAAACTTTAGTACCGGCAAAATTGCCGACAGGCTTAGCTGTACAGTCGGCGACGAAATCATGAAGAGAGTAGCAAACATGGGGTAGATAATTACTGGCATCTGTTCAAGTGCCATCAAGTTGTTGATGCGCTTCTCGCGCTCTTGAACGCCTGATAGGTGGGAAAAATGGGAGCTGAAGATCGAAACCTTGCCTACTAGCGTCATGGGTAGGGCAGGTATAAACTGGATAAATGGGAAAGGATACTTGTCGGAAGCGAACGCAATTACAATGCACACTGAGATACCGACAACCGACTGAAGCAGTCCATGCAGCAGCACTATGCGCCACGACATGGCTGGGAACTCTGGTATATATTCTCTTTTGTTGGCAATCGGGGGTATGCTTGTGATCAGCATGGTGAAGAAAAATCGAACAAGGAACGTGGCGGAATGGCTCCAACCTAGCCTTGGAGATGCAAGTGGGATTGCCTCCAGAGCAACATTGATCATGAGCGACGGCAGCGCCGAAGCCAACACATGAATCACAACGTGGGCTCGCGAAGCGGTGTGGTGGAACTCATTCAATGCGTCAAGTTTGCTCACGCTGTAGTGACCGAAAACTCTCCACTGGGGCTGAGATGCCACACGATCTACAAGCTGGAATGCTCGATAGATGAAGCGATGCCGTGTGCGCTGTCGATTACTGTCTAGAATTCTAGACGCCTCTCTGTCTGAGGTTAGTGCTTGCACTGGAGCTGTAGCACTCATCTAAACATGCAGAACCCCAGCAGTAAAGCGAATGTTACGTGAAAACGACCAGCCGTAAAGATGCAGGATAAATATAAGTTGTTTGTCAGTCGTGTCGAACTCTGAAGAGCTTTATGCCGAGTGATGTGCGTGAACAGTACAATTGTGGGTGTAAGAACATAATTGGAGCGATGATTGTTCTGGTTATTGCATTCAAGAACTATCGCGGCCAAAGTTCAGGATGATCCCATTGCCGAAATGCTCTAGCGGAAAGCCCAAGATTACGACCGAAAATGCGATACACTTGGCTTGGAAAAGCACACGCTGTGATGAGAGCACAAACGCAAGCTGCGTCCACCCGCTGACCCCGAGTCGCCATCGAAGTAAGAGCAGGTAGATAGTTCCAAAAGCACATTCAATCGCGCACAATGCAAGTAATCGACTCACTGTATCTCCGACAGCATCTAACGTCGTCATGAGCTGCATTGTGAGGAAATATTCTCGGTTGGGCAGCCAGAAGACCACAACAAGATACACTGCTGTTTGTTCAAGATGGTCAATTAGGCATAAACTCAATTTACCTGACGCGGTAGCAAGAACGTACCGTAAAATAATAGCATGGTAAGAGTGATATACGAACGAAGCACGATAATCTCCGTTTGATGCAGCGTGGCACACACTTCCACTACAAATTCCTTCTTCGCTCGCCTTGATCTCGTTAACACTACAGACCGCCGCTGCACGCTTAACACTGGAGTAACTCTTACAGTTCGAACTCGTCGCTTACACGGCCAATGCCCAGAGTGAGAGGTATCTCCTTTAGAAGTCGCGGATGCTGTTGACGGTTTATTCCCATTTTGAATCGGCAATACTGACTTTCGAGGCTGGCGACGCAGCAGCGATTCGTATTTCTCCGTCAAAATCGACTCGTGGCATGCTAAAAATTCAGGCCGACAGTAGCGCTTGTAAGTCGAGAGGAAGATCGTGGGTTTGTCAGAGTGGAGAGACCGCCCTACATTCTCTTCCGATGCAAGCGTCAGAGCAGCAGTAATGATATCTCCAGAACATGTCTGCCAGGGTTTCACGTAAGTGCTGCTCAAATCGCGTACATTTGCCCAGCACTCTCGAACTCGAGCTGACAATTTTACAATGTCATACGCATTGAAGAGCATCTGTAATGTACTGAAGGCCACAATGACCGCCATTGTCTTTAGTGATTTTGAATTTTGAAGGCAGGTTGCAACGAAGAGAACATGGAAGAGATGTCCTGCGGCTCCCGTGAGAACTCCCAGTAAGTCTATATCATGTCTGCCAGCATGAACGAGAATTGACCTGATAAGAAACTTAAGTACTGGTAGAGCCATAGACAGCCACAGCTGTACGGTTGGGGTCGAGACCATGAAAATCGCAGCAAACATCGGATAGATGATGATAGGCGATTGCTCAATAGTCATCAAGTTGTACATGCGCCGCTCACGCTCTTGGACGGTAGGCAGGTGTGCAAACTGGGGGCTGAAAGCTGAGAGTTTCCCCACGAGCGTCATGGGTAAAGCAGGCACAAATTGAATGAGCGGGAACGGATACTTGCCTGTTAGATAAATGATGGCAATACACACAGAGATGCCGACAATCGACTGGAGTAGCCCATGCAGGAAAACAACGCGCCATGACATGGTTGGGAATTCTGGTATGTATTCGCTCTTGTTAACAATCGGGGGTATGCTAGACGTTAGCATCGTGAAGAAAAATCGCAAGAGAAACGTAGCCGAGTGGGTCCAGCCGAGCCTTGGTGTCGCTAATGGAATCGCTTCTAGTGCAAAGTTGATCACAAGCGACGGGAGCACCGATCCCAAAACATGAAGTAGAATGTGCAAACGAGTGGCTGTTCGCTGGAATTCCTGCAGTGCGTCAAGTTTGCTCACGCTGTAGTGACCGAAAACCCTCCATTGAGGTTGAGACGCCACTCGATCTGCGAATTGAAGCGCCCGAGCGATGAAGCGGTTTGGTGCACGCCGGCGAAGACTAGTTTGCACCCTTCCCGATGCAATGTTTGATGGTAACAGTGATGTTGGAACTACAGCCATCAACCAATATGTGAGTCTCGACAGGCTTTCGAACTGAAGCCAAAATGCCGCACCGAGGACTAAACTGTTTTCAGCCAGAGTAACAAACTCACCAACGTGCCTTCAGCCAGAGTAAATTTAGAAGAGTCATCAGTCAAAATGTGAGGATATCTTTGTTTCCCGAGTGCACGACAGGGAAAGCAAAGATGAATAGCGGATATGAAATGAACTTGGCCTGAAAGAGCGTAAACTTTGATGTCAGCACGAACGCTAGCTGCGTGGTCCCGAGAATCCCAAATCGGCGGTAGATGAGTGCTAGATGATATATCCAAACACGACCTCTGTGCAATAGATCACGCTGTGCCTTAAGAGTACATCGTGCACCGCTGTAAAAATTTTGGTGGTCTGCATGGTGAGAACGAATTGTCGGTTCGGCAGCCAAAATGTAGCTACAAGATAGAAAGCTGCTGACCATATTAATTGGGTCAGTTCTTCATAAATACATGGTATTGGGATTGACATCTTGACGCTTACCATACATTGTGATAACAACAAGGGTTACATATGAGTACAGCAATATTTCCTCGCTGTCGTGAAGAGCTACGCAGGTGTCACTAACCATTTGCAGTTGGTTCCTTCGGATATCTAAATTGCTTGTTGGTACTTGGATAACGGACGCAACGGGGTGGCGCACAGTGCCGTCACAATTCCACCCGATGGTACGTCCAGTCGTGGAGAACCACAAATCGAGCATCTTGGTAGCGATAATATGTTGAAAAAACTAGCGTACGGTCAGCTTGGTCTAGATCTTTGACAGCAGCCCGATTTCCAAGTAACTGAATGAATTTATTGAGTGAATGAGCTCCTGAAGTACCTCGAATGAGAACGCGGCAATTCAGAATCATCTTCAATGTGTTGAAAACTATGATAACTCGCAGTGTACTACTGGATTTGGCGTTTTGGAGACAAGTGAGCGTGAATAGCACATGGAAAAGATGACCGGTCGTTCCCATAGTGATGTTGGCTAAGTCGGCGTCCCCACTAGTGACTTGTCATTGCATGTATCGTATACAATGGCGAAGACCAAACAGTACAATAGAAAACCAAGGTTGTATCGAGGCATCGAGCTGAGAGAAGGCCGCTGCGTACACGGGATAAATCACGAGCGGTAGTGCTTGAACCATCTGCAGTCTGTTCGCTGTTTGAAGCCTTCGATTGTAATCATCGATGTTAGCCTCTGACGAAGCGATCGTATTTTTGTTGAAGACAGCTAGCACAAGTTGTGCCGCAATGGCGTTTGGGATCATCACAACCATTAGTGTTAAAGGAACTGGAAACATCTTCGTTGCCGCCATAATTATTGTAATAGTAGCCAAAGATGAAACAGCGAGTGCACTCCCAAAAAAATGAAGACGCGTTTCCAGCTGACAAATGTCTCCGGAAGGTGCTCGTGACGCGCGTACAGAGATAGAGATCCCATAACGCAGGACATGCAAACCATTCGAAACTGGAAGGCCATCGAGTGCTGCCATCCGAGAGCAGGGTCAGCGAGTGGGATGCACTCCAAGGCCAAAACCAGTAGAATGCCTGGAAAAGGTGTGAGAGCCAAGGCTGCCAAAAGTTTTGGTGGAGATGCTGATTGCGTGAAATGGTCGAATGCAGCTAGTTTACTTAGTGGGTACCGTCCACCAAGCGACACAAGAGAAGTGGAAAGACTACACAGATTCTTTATCCCAAGTCGTGAAGCATGGCCTTCTCCTCGTTGTTTGCATCGGTTTGAAATACGCCAGCACTTCTAGTCTCATCCATTTCAATTCTGGTCTCGTCCATTTGATTCTCCTTTGATTATCTATAAATACAAAGCCAAACTTCTGGTAAAATGCCCGTGTTTGAAATTGCGTGTGGACTCGTAATCGAGTGCCACCAATACGATAAACCGAGCGTGTGGTGGCATTGCTGACTCATTGAGTCAAAATGCCAAGATCGATTTATTGCCTGAATGCATCAGCGGAAAAACAAATATGAACAGCGGGTAGGAAATGAACTTGGCTTGGAAAAACATAAACTGCGTTGTTAGCACAAAAGCCAGTTGTGTCGTACCGACAATTCCAAATCGAAGGTAGATCAGCACCAGGTACACGCATCCAAACGCAATCTCGGTGCCGTAAATCACACTGTGTCGCAGCAACGCCTCGTGTACCGATGCAAATGTCGTCATGGTCTGCATTGTGAGAATGTATTCTCGGTTTGGCAGCCAGAACACGACCAACAGATATGCAGCTGTCATTACCACAGCAAGTGTCAGTTTATGGGTATCATGCCTCTGCAATGCTTGCTTGGCACGTACCATACATTGCGACCAAGACACACGTGATGTAGGTGCGCAGCAGTATTGCTTCACTTTCATGAAGGGCGGCGCATAACCCAGATACGGGTTGGAGATGCTGACAAGAGATTTTCAGGTGTAAATCACACTTCACGGACCCCCTCTTAGTATTGCTGGCTAAGTTGGATTGATGGATTTGCACAGGTTTTTTCAGTCGGTGAACGCAACACCAGCGATGATGTGAACCAGCGACCGACTTAGGTCCGCCTTCCTTTTCTTGGTTGGACGCGTGTAAACTCTGGAGCCGATCGTCCTAATACTGATGAGCCGTTGATATAAGCAGTGTTCGGTCTGCTTGATCAATATCTTTGACAATTTCGTCGTTTTCTAGCAGCTGAGCAATTTTGTAGATTGAGAGATGCTTTGATCCGTCACCAGTAGGTGGCCTTTGAATGAGCATACAACAATTTACTAGCATCTGGATTGTGTTGTATGCTACAACAATTATCAGCGTCTTGTCGGTTTTGGCGTTTTGTAGACATGTGAGCGTAAAAAGCACGTGGACAAGGTGGCCGGACGCTCCCAGAATTACATTTGATAAGTCAGTGTCATCTCTAGCGACTCGCCACTGCATATACCGTACCCCCAGGCGCAAACCAACTAGTACAAGGGAGAAATACGGTTGAATTGAAGCATCCAGCTGGGAGAAAGCCGCAGTGTACACAGGGTAGAAGATAGGCGGCAGTGTTTGAACCTGCTGCAGGCTGTCAACAGTTTTAAGGCGTCGTTTATACTCGCTGGCGTCAGTGTGTGCCGACAGGATTGTGTCTTTGTTGAATGAATTGAGCATTAGTCTTGCAGTAATGGAGTTTGGGATACCAGTGATGAGCATTGATAAGGGAACGGGAAAAATATCGCCCGCTGCCATAATGATAACGTTTGTTCCAATGGACGAAAGCATCACGGCAATCCCGAAAACTATAGCGCGTTTCCAGTTGATAGATGTCTCAGAAATGTGCTCACGGCGCTCATACACCGATAAGCCAGCCATGAAGGTTCCTATGACCGCCATTCGTACTTGGTAATTTAGTGAATGCTGCCATCCAAGTTGTGGATCTGCCAGTGGGATACACTCCAACGCAAGGATTAACAGCGTGCTCGGGATTGGAGTAAATACTATAATCGCAATAATGCGCAGCAAAGTTGTCGTCTGGCGGAATCGATTGAATGCGGCGAGCTTGCTGAGTGAATATCGTCCGCCGGGCCCAGCCACCGACAGCTTGACAAGCTGTTTCAAGCACGCCCCGAGATGTTGCCAACAGTACTTGCAAGTGGACATGACGGGCATCTCGTTAACCGCGTTCGTCGCCACGTCGCGTGGCGCGACAATGGCGTTCCATGCCTGAGTACCACCCATTCCAAGCAGACAGGTGGTGATCGTTTGTGTTGAGTCCGTCAAGTGAGCAACATTGAACATCAGCGACGAATTTGACTAAAAATAAGGACACACGAAGCCAGCAACGAGAAACTACAGCGGTGCTCGCACACCCTGAGGGCGTGAGACTCAAACCATCTTTTGAAAGCATTGCGGTAGGAACTTCTATCCTGGTGCAGAAGCCGGGTCCTAACCAAGATTAGTGGAGACAATGCAATAGCTCTTGCTGCCGGAGAGGACCCTGAGCCTTTGGTCAGTATCTTCATCAGTGCCTTGGGGTGGGAAGTGTGTCTCCATGAGTTCGTAGCCGCCACCACCAAAGCTAGAGTGTGATTCAGACTTCATGACTCTATTCTCCTGTTGATTATTCGTTCATACCCACAAATGTGGAGCCTGTACGACCGCCACAACTCTCAATAGAACCAAGCCAATGGATACTCGCCAACGTTGGCTTCATCGAGAAGCCGCGGAGGTTACACGTAATGGTGCCTGCAGCGAACATTTGCTCGCAATGTCGCGGAGATGCGTTTTGCACGCTAAGTATATCTTCAGCAGAGAGTCGCAATCCGCTAGTTACCAGCAGCTCACTCCAAAGCTCGCGACATAAAGGTCAAGGAGCTTCAGGAAGATCTTCTCTCCATCATGCGTTGTCGGTCTCTCCACGTCTTTCGCACTTTTATTGCCGCTACTATCATCTCACTTGCCGCTGGTATTGATTGCGATAACTTGGAACTTTGTGGTGACTCCGATTTGCCTGTGTGCGGGTCCGATGGAGTAACTTACAGCAACAAGTGTGAATTTGAGATCGCCTACTGCTTGGATCCTCGTGGAGGGTTCACCATGACGCCAGGGTCCTGCGAGCTTGAGCTGGACTTGGGCTTTGAACCAGAACCCGCCCAACTTTCCGATGACTATGCTGTCTCGTCATCTACAGTCGCAGTGCCCGGCGTTGCAGACGAAGTCGCAGTGCCCAACATTGTAGACGAAGTCGCAGTACCTGATGCTGTAGACGAAGTCGCAACGGTGCCTCCAACATCTGCGCCGGTGGTCCCTCCAGTGGAGGACCCCAGCCTTGTTTCGATGGCCGAGGCTTTTTGTGACTTGACGTGCAAGATGACGATTGACTACGTCTGCGGCAGCGACGGCCAGACGTACATCAACGATTGTCACCTACTGGCAGCCAAATGTGAGCACCCCGAGGTTTATAAGGCTACGCATGGCGAGTGCTCCAGCGGCGATGCATCTGCAGCGTCTTCGGCATCTGGGGCTTCATCACTGTCATCATCTTCTGGGTCTTCTACTGAGTCCTCGGCAACTCTTGAGTCTTTCGAGTCTTCGACAGCGTCAGCATCGTCTGCATCCGTACCTACATTTGCAACTCCAGCGACTTCTGCATCGACATCACTGCCCTCATCATCTTCTGGTTTCACGCACGAGGATGCAGTAGACGTTGAAGTTAACAGCAAAGGAGCCACCTTTGGCAGCGACAGCAATCACAGGCTTGGCGGTGACGAGAATCTTGTTTTCACTGATATCCACTACGACATCAATGAGGACGACCTCATCACGAACGACGGCGACGAGCTGGCAGTACTGTTGATAAAGTCAGTGCCGGTGAAATGTAATCCGATGTGCCCGCATCACTATGACCCCGTTTGTGGGTCTAACGGCAAGACATACGCCAATGAGTGTCTGCTCGCTTACGGAATGTGCCGCGATCCCAAGCTTTTCAAGTTTAGCAAAGGAAAGTGCCCTCCAAGCCTTTTGGATGCCCAAGACGCAAGCGCATTCGGGAGCATCTGCGTACCTGGCCCGTGTGCACGCATCGAGGCGCCGTTATGCGGCTCGGATGGACATAATTACACGAATCCGTGCATGTTCGCCAACGCTAGGTGCCACCACCCAAGACTCACAGTCGCTCATCCTGGTTATTGCGGGCCTGAAACCGTACTCACGTGCGCGACGAAGACCTGCCCCGCGTTTACCGAGTGTAAGGAAGAGGGTGGTGGGGGTGACGACGACCCGATTGTTGCCTACTGCGCTGATGTTTGCGCACCCGAGCGATGCGGAGAGCTTGAAAAGTGCGAGCTTATCGATTCGGAGTGTTTCACAGCACCATGCTCGCCAGCAGCCACGTGCGTGCCCAAGTACTCGGCGACAACCGACCTCGTTGGCTAGAAGCGACACCGGCACAGTAATCAAGTAGCTCTTTATACATTGAGCACTTTTTCCAACGTAACTCTCTAGTCCTCCTCATCGACCGTCAAGTCGATTACATGGGCCTGGACTACTTGGGTTTGATGGCCAGTCTGCGATTCGCTGTTGCTGCTACTTTCATCGTCCTCCCAATGCATCGCAACATTGCTTTCAAACCAATTGAAGTCATCCTGGAATTGTGGCGCGATTGAAAACGCATTTCCGGTCTCAATCGCTTTGCTTTGCTCAATATTGTGGGACTTGCGGGGTTCTTGCAAATCAACAGCTCTGCCTCGCTTGCGTTTCCTTAGTCTGGCAGTTGCCGGATCGCTCGCTGGAACGGTTAAAGGTCCGGCAGTAGCCTGGCTGGTAAGCAAAGGCCAATGCAACTCACAGCCACAACTGGGGCATCCCCCACGCTCTGGCCATATGGAGTTTGTGTTGCGAGCAGCATCTCCAGGGTCCTTCATCGCGACAAAGTGATCTGCTAGACAAACGGTATGACTTCGCATACCACAACCGTCGTGGTAGCAGCGTAACGTCGTCCCTTGCTCGCCGAATCCTTGCTCGCACACAAAGCACTCACCAGGTCTGGTCGCGTCTCCTTCGCCTGCGTTGCTTTCTTGGTCCTCCAGCTCAGTGTCATACCCATGGTCTTTCACAATCTGCACAAACTCCTCGAGCGGCCTTGTCTCGCACGCCATGTGCTCTGGCCACCTGTAGAACGCGCCCAGCGCCCTGGCAAACTCCAACATGACTTCTTTGACCGCGTTAGTAGTTGTGTGCCACGCCCTGTAATGGACGAAATACCGCGCACCGTCGGAGGTGTAGGTGAGCGTGAGCGGGAACCGCTCCCACGGAGCCACGTGCAGCATCTCGTGCAGCTCGATGAGCTTCCGCTTGACGGACCGCGGCGCGCCGTTGCCCCTGCTGCCCTTGAGCGGCCCCAGCCGCTCGCGCGTGAGCCTGCTCACGTACGGGTGCTGCCACGCGTACTCGACTGCCGCAAATCGCCTCTAATTAGCGCCTTCTCGGCCTTACAGCTGCGTTCCAGCCTCAATGACGCACACTGGAGCGCGTGGAACTTGCTGGGGAAGCCGTGCACCACGCAGATCATCTCCCTGCGACCCCAATCGAGCATCAGCAGCTCCATGTAGGCGTAAAACTCGAGGAAAAAGCACCACAAACCACGGCCGGAAGCGCGCCGTCCGCCTGGCGCCGCTGCTGATCTCGCCGTTGTGCTGCCGCAGCCGCCGCGCCGGCGCCACCGTGAAGCCTACG
>JAASGX010000694.1:0-15809 GCA_023334415.1 Phytopythium chamaehyphon | reverse complement strand
TCGAGCACTCTCGCTTATGATCCGGTGCTGGCGTCGGATTCGCTCGTGGCTTTGGACATGTCGCTCCTCCGTTCACCCGCGATGTACACGATAGTACTGGCAACTGGCATTGCTCTGACAGTGGTGCTCGGCGTTATGATCGCGATCTCCGCTGTTCGTTGTATGCGAACCACTCCTGTGAAGATCGACTTTTCTATTATTGTGCTGTAACTCTTTAGTAGACGCACACATCAAGGTCACTGAGGACATTGTCCTCAGTATCCAGTACTCGCGCATAGTTCCTTTAGTGTCTTGGATTTGAATTACCATGCCAATTTGAGACTATAAAAAAATCGTGGATTTCGCAGACACCACACTCGTGCTGTCGCAGGACAACTATTTTCAGCAATTGTTTCATTGGCTAAACTGGGAACGTACCAAGCATTGATCAAACAATTATAGCATGTGGTGCCAACACCGAACCATTACCATTTCGCGATTACGCCGTTGAGAGCAAAGTGTCCTTTGTCACTTTAGTGTCTTGGATTTGAATGACCATGCCAATTTGAGACTATAGAGAGAACGCGGATTTCGCAGACACCATACTCGTGCCATCGCAGGACAAGTATTTTCAGCAATTGTTTCATTGGCTAAACTGGGAACGTACCAAGCATTCACCAAACAATTACAGCATGTGGTGCCAACACCGAACCATTACCACTTCGCGATTACGCCGTTGAGAACAAAGTGTCCTTTGCTACCGGATCGCCACATCGTAATATGGCGAGGAGACTCCTTTACATCGTCGTACTCGCAGCAGTAGTCAAGTCACTTATCTTACCTACTTCTGTTGGTGTCAGCTGGTCAAATACCATCGAGAACAAAATCGAAGTGTGCCCTGCTGACATGAATTGCAGTGATTACAGCATAAATATTTTCTTGAACGGATTCTTCGAAGCCGACAAAACTGGCGCATTTGGAAGCTACACATTTAATCCATCTCAATTGATACCATTTGTCTTTGGAGCAACCAACACAAAACGCTGCGATGATTTTGGGACGTGTACTACGGGGTCAACGGAAATGGTGCTGCCAAATGGAGGCACAGCTTATGCTACCCCTGCAATCAACGGGGACCCAATATTCCAGATGAATGTTTCACAAGTTGTTTCTGGCGTTGTACGCACGCTTGCGGGTGGAACTGAGTACATGCTACCGAGCACGATTGGTGTTGGAGACATGATATTTACTTACGAATTTGACGGTTATACCCTTGATTACTCCGACAGTAGGCTCAATCTGACTTTCATGGTACAAACCACATTGGGAGGCACCATGGATGATATTCTCTACGATGTCAACAACGACTTCATGCGATTCTACTTAGGCAATGGATTATACATGGATTTTCCACGCAAATGTATCTTGAATGACGGCACCAACGGTACAGTGTACATCCAACACTATGAATATTTGAGCAAGACAACGCAATTTATGCTATCATTCCCCAGCAGTCCATGGTATCAGTACAGTTACGCCGTATGGTTTGGGCCAAACGTGTCAAGCAGCACATTAGGTTTGTCGCCAGCCTCAGACCTCAATCTTTTTTCGGGTGGTTTCGAGTACTGCGCGTTAGCAAATTGCAGTACAGACGCTGGAGTTCTTAGCGTAGCACTTGACCGTCTGGGCATTGGTGCAACGCCCTATAGTACGGCACTTGACTTCGCACAAATTATAGCAGATTTCAATCTCTTCGACAATTTGTCTTTCTCCCCAAGTATCGAACATAATAATGAGGAGATCAACCCGCTAATTGTGGAAATCGATGAGAACGATGGGTCTGTGAAGGCGATCACGAACTCGAGCATCCTTCAGTACGGTCCCTCAAATACTAACATGATTACGACAAGTATGGCGGTTGCAATGCTAGAGGAGGATTCTAGCGTGACCGTGATGAACGAGACAATAACAGCGCCTGCTGGAGCCATACGTATCGGTATCACTGGATACGTGCCGACCGGGTCGTCTCTTTCAACGAGTCTTTTTGGTCTCTCATTCTTTCTCTTTGCCTTGGATGGGGGTAATGTTGTAACCAGCGTGACCCAAACATTCGGGTTGTATTCAACAACTGTCAACATAAGCGCCATGTATCTGAAGTTGCCGACGTATGGCATGGTTGATGCAAATGATTATCCGATTACTCCAATCGTGAATGGATATGCATCAGGCAATAACCGCGGAATGATTCAACTTTTGCTTCAGCTTCCACCAGTCAGCTCCAACTTTAGCTATGAGTTCTTCATTGGGTCAAAGAATATCCAGTATTCTTCTCCGGAATCACTTTCTACTTCATCTTCTTTATCACTAGAGTCAATAATCAACATGGGTGACACCCATGGACCAACGTACTCGAGTAAGGATGGTGAACCCATCCCAACAAAGCTACTGGCACTACCTCGCGGACAATTTGGGCTCTGTTTCGACTCGTTATGCACTACAAGTGCAGTCAAAGTTGGGTTCACGGGCCTCAGGAACACCGAAAGAGGACGTCTAAACAGGTTTGCCGATGCAGCAGCATTTGCTTTTTCTGAACCCTGGCACACATTCTCTTCTACTGGAGCAGAGGTTTGGTCAATGTCGTTCACAGCACTGGTTCCTCAAAGCAGTTTTCAACCGCCGATCCCGTACGACGCGTCCCTAGCAAGCTCGTATCCTACATTTTCGGTTCGGGTAGACCAATACCTTACGCCTGGATTTGCCATCAACTGTGGGCAAACGCTCGACGTTCCGCGCGGGTCCTTGAAATTTTCATTCAACATTACCGATTGGGTGTTTAAGTCCGATTCCGACCAGCTTGTGCTCAATGTAACGCTGAGCAACCTCGTTGGTGACATTATTGGTCCGATCAGCATTGATACATCAGCAGTCAACGATGTAATGCGTCTTACGTTTCCAGATGGGATATATATCGATATCCCGCTACTCGCCGAGCTTGGTGGAAGAAGCGTCAATATCAGTATTACTCCAGTCTTCGACAGCGAGGTGGGAATTGTGCTCGTGATGGCATTTAATATTTTCTACGGTACCCTTATGTATGACCCTGTAGTGTCATCCGAATCTCTCTCGGCCGAAGACATCGTGCCGACACGCACTCCAGCCAAGTACAACATTGCGGAGGCTGCAGGTATCGCTCTTTCTGCAAGTCTTGGCGTAATGGTCGTCTCCTCGGCTATTCGTTGTATGCGAACAACTCCTGTGAAGATTGACTTTTCAAAAATCGTTCTATAGAGATATCATAGTTCAGCTGTGCGATGAGCAATGCCGACAGATCCTCTCCATTATCCACCAACTAGGAAAGAGGACTTCGTAGCCTCGGTGTACAAGGGAAAGCGTTGGGGTTTGCCTCGACCGATCCATGGGATGCTGGAAAGAAATCGTCACCTTTTCAATCGGACTTTCGATTCATTTTCCGTGCATTGCTTGATCCTTGCGTTACTTGGTGCTTCGAAGTGTATCGATAGCAACTACAGAAGGTGTCATTTAACACCGCATCGAAAGATGTAGCAGCACGGAAGGATGGAGTGGTGGGCACTTGTGAAACTTCACTCGAGTGCATTAAAACATACTGCCTGCTTAGGCGAGCGTCACGGCCACCGTTGCGACCACAGCAGCCGCAACTGCCACGAGGGACGCCGCGTTGACCGCCGACGCTCCGCTGGAGCTGGATCCCGTCGTCGACGCAGCAGCTGGAGCCGAGCCGGCCGAGACGGACCCGCTGGTACTGGAAACATTGGTCGACACAAACCCTCCGAAGCGCGGGTCGTCATCCAGCTGGACCAAAAAGTCCATGAGCAGCCGCGTGAGCTCCGAGTCGCTGGTGCCGTCGGCGATGGCGGCGTCGATCTCGGCTGTGAAGGCCGAGGCGCTGGCCTCGAGGTCCGCGACGCCCTGGACGCTCTGTGCGATGAGCTGCTTGTTGGCGGCCCAGTCTTCGACCCACGCGGAGCTGGCGGCGTAGACCGAAGTCCCGAGCATCGCCGAGACAAGCACCGCGAGCCTCATTTCAATATCTCGATCAGCTTACTCAAGACTTGAGACTTTGACCGGGAGGAAGCGGGAATGGGAAGGAGGAGCTTGCATGTCAGCTGTGCTGTGGCAAAATGGCAGACAGTGTGAACCCAGTGGCACTGTGGGACTCGCAAGGACCGGACAAAAGTCAGCTCTCTCATCGAACTGTCGAGTCACGCATGACATGCTATCGATATATCTCAGTCCTCGTATATGAGACCTCGACGTACATTACACCGGTTTATAGCCCCTGGTGTCTCTTTTTACCTACGACGTTAGAAGAAAGCAAAGAAAGAAAGCCCTCATGACGAAAGAAAGCCTTGGCCCTTACAGCACCAACGAGGCGGCCACCGAGGCGAGAACCACGACGGCCGAGGCCGCCAGAGCCCTCGGCGCCGCGCTGTCGGAGCCCGCAGAGGCCGCAGGAGCATCCGTGGCCACGTTATCGGCGCTGGAGCTGGAGCTGGAGCTGGTACTCGCGCTGGTACTCGCGCTGATGCTCGAGACGTCCATGATCTCCTGCAGCAGCGCCTCGAGCTCGGCCTCGCTCATCTGGCTGGCGTCCGTGATATTGAACATCTCGGCGAGCGCCGGGTCGGCCGCCACGGCGTCCTGCACCTCGTGCAGCAGCTCCAAAAGGCTCGACGACGAGTCGCTGCCGACGTTAGCGGAGGACGAAGATCCGCTGGAACTCGAGCTGGAGGCGGCTTCAGACGGCGAGAGGCAGACCGACAGAGAGAGCGCGAGCAGCAGCACGCGCGCGAGGCGGAGGTTCATGGTCTGCAGCGCGCTGGGGGCGGAGCGGAGGCTGGGAAAGTGGAGAACTCCTGGAAGCTTGGAAGGCTTTGCTTGGTGTCGCTTTATGGAGGAAGCGGGAATGAAAAGAATGGGTAGGGAGCGAATGTATGGGCGTTTGTATGGCGGGAAAGCAGCGGGTGCCCTGGATGATATTTCAGGCAGGTTTTGACCAGTAGGAAGTGGGGAGAGGAGGGCCAGTGGGTACAGCGATGGACTGGATGGACAAATGGTCGGGTTGACATGTGACGCAACTAGTACACGATGTGCTTTGAGGTGTTGAGACCTTGGTATTCAACGTCTTGCACGAAAAAGTTTGGTGAAGTATGTATTGAGTGTTCCTCTAATTGGTTTTCGCGTTAGACTTTCGATCGCGTGACTGTCGGAGGGTGTATGTATGCTCGATCTCCAAGAAGCAGTCCCAAGTTGCACGGGGCCAGCGAAGGTCTCCTTCAGGCACAACAAACCCATTGGGCACAATCACATCGTCTGCAATACGCTGATACACTTTCAGTGCAACAAACGTTTGTTGCTCCCACTGAAACAACCTCCAGTCGTCCACCGACGGGAACCCGATCGCCGTCAGCTCAGACTGGGCATGCTCCCATGCCCAATTGACCCTATTGCTTTTGCCAGACTCGTAGATCTTTCTTGATGCTAAAACAATGCTCGAATGACATTTGAGAGTTCACACCTCGCACCTCGACTCCGCCTCAGGTCCAGATTCTGGGATAGTGAAGCTCCAAGGCACCACAAAGTGGCCGTAGAGGCCGTGAAACGCGCGCATCGCGGTCGGAAGCGTCTCAAACTTGCCTCGATATCTCTTAAAAGTTGGCCGCTCGTAGCCAGTCTTTGCATTTACAATTGATCCAGGAGCAGAACTCGACGATGTTGAAATGCTCGCAGCCAATAAGCGCCATGAGGCAACAGAAGTCTGAGGAAGCAAAGCCAGCGATGCCGGGAGGAGCGAGCGGCAGCTTTCGCTTCTGAAAGCGACCGAAGCAGCAGAGCAACGGGAGGAAGGTGGTGAAGCAGAGGCCAAGGCCCTCGCCCGCAGCGCCACTGGCGCCCGCAGCTTCGTCCGCAGCATCCAGAGATTGATCGAGCTGGAAGGGGGTGTGTGCCCTGCATTTTGTCCAAGCAAAGCCAGTGATACCGCTGATTCCCATTGACAAGCATAGGCATGCCCATGTATTTTCGCAAGCTGCGCAGTTTGCCACCTGATCGCCAATGGCTTCAGGGCACAACGGTGTTAAGAAGACCGCGAGATTTCCGTAAGTTGAACGGTGTAATTTCGACTTGTGATCGCAAGGCGTTGCGTGCCCCGCGACCAGCAAATAATACTGTAATGGTGCTAGTGCCAGTTCGGCGGCCCTCACATCGGGCGCGTCGTAACATGGAGAAGGAGGCAGCGGAGACGGATGGTGAACGGCGTGCACTATTGTCACGCCACGCACCCCTTTTCGCTAGTGCTCGAGTCAGAGCAGCCGCTCCGAGGGGAGAATAAAATGGCTGTCGACGAAGTCGATGACGTCGAATCGAACAAGCGCTTGTAGATCGAACCGCAGAGCATGATAACTGAATTGGGAAGAAGTGCATGTTAGTGTGGATGTTGATTTTTTCGTGAAAGAGGAATTTGACAAATCACCTTTTGATGAGGCGGAGTCCACCGGCTTCTTTCCGTATAGCCCTGTACAAGCAAGCGAAAGGTTCGTTAGCTCTGCGCATCCATCGGCGTGACCAATGACTGTCTGTACTCACGCGAGTCTTCAATCAACTCGTGGTGGAAGTTCGAATGCCCGCAATCGCATGTTGTGCGGGTCGACCCGTCGGATTGCTGGATTCGGTACTCGCAGCATTTACCCGGTCGGCACAACTTGCATTTTCCCCGAAGAACACCCTCAGTGTCTCGCTTGAAGACGACAAAATCGATGAGATCTGTGTGGAAAAAAAAAATAGCCATCATTTAGCCCGATAGCCTCGCTGTTCGACAAACCATTGAGCAGCAAACCTTGTGGCACTCCTTTGAACGTCGTGTTTTCTAGCAGCGAGTCGATATTTGTGCGCACGTAGTCGGCGCAAATGTCCATAAGCGAAGGGGGCGATTGCGGACCTGCTTACAGAAATTGCAAGTTAGTGACTGAGAATTTTGTACACTCAGCACACTTGATCTCACCGATATCAATCGAGTACAGGTCCTGAAGCCTGTCGGTGCCGTCGTATCCTCCCAGCAGGTACATCTGAGTCCCCACCACGACCGCGCGATGAAATGTGCGGCTGCTCGGCACACTTCCCGTCGTGCACACCTCGCTCCACGTGTTTGTCACTGCAAATTGGGCATCAAGCATGTCGAGTAAGCATAACCATATCTCACTTCCAAAGGCGAAAAAAAATCCTGCACATACCTAGATCGAGGCGCTGCAGGTCGTTGAACCGGCTGTGCGTCTTGTCAACTCCGCCAAACACGAACATGTTGTCTCCGGAGATGACGGCCGTGTGTCGGTAGCGGTGCGGCGGGCTGATCCCTCGCGTGTTCATTTTCCGCCACTCGCGCGTCACAAAGTTGTACTCGTACAAATCGTTGAGCGTGTCCCGGCCGTCCCAGCCTCCGAAGACGATGAGCCTGTTGCTGGCCGCATGCACTACGCCGCTATGCCCGAAGCGCCGCGAGGGCACGGACCCGCCGGCGTCGATGCGCGTCCAGCGCTTGGCCGACAAGTTATACTCGCACAGGTCGTTGAAGCGACTGGACCCGTTGTAACCGCCGAAGATATAAATACTAGCGTCGTGGAGCGCCATGATGTGGTCCGTGCGCGCCTCTGGTCGCTGCTCGGGCTCGCTCGGCATCTCGTCCCACTGGTGCTTCTCTGTTCATAGATAGTTAGTAGTTAGTCTTCATACTGATCGATTCGACCTGACAACGGTAAACGAACGCACCAAAGTTGAAGTAGAATAGATCGTTGAAGTAGTTGCCGTCGCGGCCGTCGTAGCCGCCAAACAGGAACATGCGGTGCTCATGCATGACGCCGAGCGCCCCAGACCGCCGCGGGGGCAGCGCCCCCTGCGCCTGCACCTGCGACCACGCGTTGCTCGCTACCAATTCCCCCGTCAGCATCCTCACTATCCACCACCGCCTCCCTCCAAAACTCCCACAAACGCACCAATGTCAAACTGGTACAGATCCTGCTGCCGGCGCCGCCGGTCCGTCCCGCCAAACACGTACAGCCTTCCATCTAGAAATCCACCAAATCCCGATCGTTAACCACCACCATCTCGCATGAACCATCGCTAATCGCCACCCACCCGAACTCGAGACCGTGTGGCCCGTGCGTGGGCTGTAGACGTCGCCCTGGGGGCTCAGCTGCCGCCACGCGCGCACCTCGAGCCGGCTGGCGGCGTCCCAGTGCGCGGGACCTTCATTCTCGCCGCTTGGCGCCTTCCCGGCCGCCTTGAGGCTCGAGGGCATCGCTATCGCTCGCGAGACTCGGGAAATAGCGCAATGAGGCTGCGCTCTACACGCCAATAGCGCTCTGAGGCTGCCTGGAAGCGCCTGGGGCTGGAGATTTGGCGCCTGGAGCCTTGGGGGTTTCCTTCCTGCCTTGGGCTTGGGCTTGGTGTCGCTTGGGGCCGTTATGGAAAATGCCGAGGTGGTGGGATCTTGCGGCATACAAAGACCAAGTGAAAAGGGGTTTCCCTTTTTTTTGCCTGGCTCTTCCGTGGAAGGAAAGTGACTTGGGTTCAGTATAGGGCGAGATTGAAGTCGGCGGCTGTTTGGCGTCGTTTCGTTTCAGATTTTTTTAATATTGGTTTTGTGAAACAATTATGTGACGAGGTGGGAAGTTGTGTGTGACGTGTGACGGGAGCTTCAACTTGCTTGAGTGGTTGGTGCGAGGTGCTGGCGAATGCAGGCCGCGTGTGGGGGTTGTGGAGAGAGTTTGAGCGTCGTGGATATGTATGTTGGTTGCTTGCAGGCTCGAGACATCCTGGTGAGCCGACACGACAGAACGACAGGTCGCAGCGCCAAAGACACGGCCAGAGGGCGGAATGTCGCTTGGAGACCACATCACCGTGGTTCAGGCTGATGACTAGCAAGAAGTTCAAGGTTGGCTCTACTAGATCAAGACCGAATCGCGTGTCGTTGCTGGAGCCAAGCTGCGCATGAAGAACTGACTCGATGGGTGCATCGAGCTCGACATTCACGTGGGGCAACATGGGCTCGACGATCCTGACCTGGGTGAAGTCGCGATTTGCAGATTAGCCTGGTTTGCCCGTGCGTAGTTTGTCTTCGTTGTGCTGCTTTCTGCCCTGGTTTGTACTTCTTTCAATTGATTCGCGAAGCTTGTCGCAGTCACAGTGGCGTGGATTTACCTACGCGCGTTGCTTATTTACTGACCGTGGCGAGCCACGCTGAACCGTAAGGTCGTCCGAGCAAAGTTCTCTCTTGAGCTTGTAGGCGTGTGCTGCATTTTGGGTGTGACAAGACGGTGACCAAACGATGAAGAAATATATGGTGATTTGTGTCCAAGGCATTGTGAGAACTTTATTGTCCTCGTGCAATGCTGGGAATGCATCTTCGAGGGAGGTCTTGCGCACAATCTCCGATAAAGATACGATGGTTTATTGTTGAACCAGCCCAAGGTAGCTAATCTCAAGATTGTGTGGAACGTGTCTGAGTACAACGTCACGAATCGGTTCTCCGTCACTTCTACAAGAATACATCAAGCGTAAACTCCGGAGTAGTGGATTCCACGAATGGAATATTGTGCGAAGAAGGTAGCTCACAGTGACCCGATAATCAGTCTGATTTCGACCCCCACTCCACTAAACTGATGCCGTAAAGATAATGCAAGCATAAAACCTGGATCGTAACGTACGGTGACCTGGTCCAGAAAATGCGATTGAGCCTTCGGTTTCGTTCATGTACGACTCATTCCCTGGATGAGCCAACGTTGACGCTCTATTTTCGTTAGCCTGCGTAATTTCGTCCACATTTACAGCAATCAAATAATAGTACACGCCTGGTCTATTGCGCAAGGCGTCCCAGCATCCACTTGGTCGAGTTTGTCGTCCTTTGCGAATTCATTGCGAGATTCATCTAGTGGCACAAAGAATTGCACCCGGTGCGAAAGAACCATGAAAGAAGCATGGACCTCTGAGGCGGAGAGTTTCGAACCGATCAAAAGAACTGCTGTACGAGTGCAGCAACCACGCAAATCAAAACTCACCCCAGATCCAGACGCGTCGAGGCCCAAGACGAATGGTCATCAACAGTGGTCTTCACGTGCAATCAGTAGCGCCTGTTCCTGGTTTCCTCGTCGACTCCTCCTCAACTCGGCCTTCAAGCCGGCTCTTCGAATCGCTGTCGGGATTGTTGGTTTACTTTGCCTCCTGTGGACACTTTTTCTCATTGTACTGAGCATCGCGCCAAACGCTACCGTGAACTATCTCATGAACACAGAGACGTTTGATCATGGAACATTTTGGCTACTGATCGACCCGCCGGTATCGGTATATGTCATGACGGCAATTGCTCTCGGCCCAGTTGTAGTTTCCTTCTCGGCTGTGATATTCTCGTTGATTCGCGATTGCCTTAGATGCCGTCCTCGATCTGAAGCAAAGGTGAAAAAGGCTCGAGTAAGCACGAGTGATAAATTTGCAAGCATGGTAAAGAAATCAGTTGACGATGCTCGGCACCGGTCAGGAGTCATTTCAAGTACTGCAAGGATCGTCTCAAATCTCGGAGATACGTCTAGTAATTCTCGAAAGCTGGCGGTAAGCGTTAAACATTGTTGGCCATAATAAGCGGAAAGTCTAACATAGATACAAAACCAGAATGCCTCGATGAAGATCGCTGATATGGGTGTTCAAATTGTGCTGCTAGTGCAACTACTCGAACGTGGGTTGCCATTAGGTCTGGTCAGCTTTTTTGCAGCTATCGTGGTTGCCGACGCTTCGTTTTGCGCGGCGGTTATGCTGTTTTCGTTTGAAAATGTCTCGTTTACAGTTGCGCATGCTGTCATCGACACCATGTACGCAATGAATGCTTTGCCCTGTTTTCAATCTATCACGAACGCTTACCGGCTATGCAAATCTGTGCAGATTCGACTTTCTAATATCTGTTGGTCACCCAATGATTGTCGTGCTCTATTGCATGGCAACATTCTCTTTCGACCGACGCGTCCTTGCCATCAATGCTGCAACTTTCCCACCTGGAGCATTTCCAACTAGTGCAAGTGTGCTTGCCAATCGCGTCGAAGTCGCTACTATCCTCCAGTCCCTGTATGCTCTTCAGATATATTCTCCGCTCCGGATGTTTGCCAGTCTTGGATCAAATATGGCTCTCTCCTATCGACTCCATACACTAGCAGCATTTGCCAATGGTCAATCATCCTCCAAGTTGACTAGTATTTACCCTCGGCGCCATCCAATCACGCTTATCTTCATACTGATCGCAATTGGAGTATGCATATTTGTCGAAGAAAGCATTCGCACTTCTTCTAAAGCTTGCAGTTACCATCCTGAATGTGCTGTCAACGCGTGGCGCTGGACGCCTCAGGTAGATACTGGGAGCAACAAAATGCATCTGTCCCGGTGTCCGTGCTTAGCTGTGATTGATATCGACGAAGCACCAAAATCCTATGCTGAATGGACGAATCCACACAATGCGACCGAAAAACTTGCCCAACTCGCAACTACCGGTGACTTGCACACAATCGAGATTACCAACCGACTACTGCCTACTTTTCCGGACCAACTTCGCGGTTGCACTGGGTTGAAGCATTTGTAAGGCTGGTAGCTCTCGTTGTGACATTATGTATTGAAAATGCATTCACTAACAACATTGGCGTGCATAACAGGACACTCATCTATACGCAGACTACCTCATTACCAAACTGGGCGAAAGAATTCACGAAGCTCGAGTATTTGTACGTTCTGAAGTTTGTGGTGACTTTGCCTATTGGATGACTTATAATGTTGAAACTATTGATTAGGCACATGGAGGGAAACGCGTTTGGCAGCTTTGCCAGCTTGCCAGACGACCTCTTCGACGACATGAAGCACCTCACTTTTGCCCACATCGGAGTGCAGCCAATGCTGTCTGTCCTTCCTCGTCTAACAGGACTGGTCAATCTCCAGTCTCTCACACTCGCTGTGTTGCTTTCGCTTCAAGAACTCCCGTTGCTCGACTCTCTCAACAAACTTCAAATGTTCCTAATCATTATGTGTCCTACATTGGACAGTCTTCCGGACATGACAGCCCTCACGTCGCTCACTGCGTTTATCACACGGGACAGAGGAACTTACTGTTGTAATGGATTCCGCGACCTTGACAGTGACAATTCAACATCAACCTGCGATCTCAGCCATTCGATGTGTCGTGTGCATCCAGTTTGGGGGACTCCTGCTGCGGAATGTCTACCTGCAAATCGCACCGACAAACTCATGACGCCAGGAACGCGGGAAGTGTTTCGTCGCTTCCCTTATACCGTTTGCGCGGACCAAGCGTTCCAGCCCTCCGAAATGGACGGCCATATCACGCCGGAATATGTGGAGGAGTGCGACGGAACGATGTTTCGAAAGTGTTCTGTTGGGATGTGTTTCAACACTAGATGGATGCCGATCTCTTGTGAAGCAAGTCCGTTTCCGATTGCAATGAGGCGGGAGCAGATTCGCCAAGGAGTTGGAAGCCCATGCGACCCCGTTGAGGAAGAGTGGCTAGGATGCAGTCCGTCAATTTGAGAAGGTAATTTCTAGCACGCCTGACATCGCTTTGTGAAAGCAATTGCAATTCCATACTAGCGCGCAAAACCACCTCCCAACTTCAACTCGATGGGATTTCCCGAAAAAAGGCCCAAAAAGCACTCACCCAAGAATTCTCGTTCACTACTCAATTTCCAGCGATGGAGAAGCTTACCGACCGCCTGGTGGATCCGCGCTGCGCTAATATGCTTCCGTTTCTGGACTGGCGAGAGATGTCTCGGCAACCAGAAGAGTGGATGCTGCCGCTGTTCCGAGAGAAACCAGAGCTTCTTGGATGGGGATCCATCTCGTCGTACTACAAGCCATGGATGCGAGTACTCATCGATGAAAATGTTGAACGAGTCAATTGGAGTCGTATGTGCTCGTTTCGCTGGCGCGACCTGTGGGAAGACAGCCGGAACTGGATGCTCCCCGTTTTTGAAAAGCATAGTGGCAGGCTCGACTGGGATCTGCTGCTTTACCACCGCTGGCGCCACAACAAATTAGCCTGGCTTGAACCGTTACTGCTGTCGAATGTGCCCGCACGCGATCTTTGCAAATATGCAGATGTCTGGATGATCCCTCATCTCCGCGAACGACCAGACGAGGTCGACTGGAAGGCGTTGTCAAAGGAGCCAAAAGCAAACATGACTCCACTTTTCCGAGAGTTTCCCGATCGCGTCCACTGGAAAGTGATGTGTCGGCATGCGACCAAGGACTTGCTGTCCTTGCTATTCGAGTTTCATAGCCATCTCGACTGGACGATTTTGAGCCATCGCAACCTGGCTTGGCTGGGACCGCTGCTGATCAAGTATCGGGGTAAGGTCGATTGGAGATACCTCAGCCAGAAACCGCAGGAGTGGATGTTGCGAGTGATGAAGAAGAATCCCGAGCTTTTTGACTGGAAGGCGGTTAGCAGAAACCCCAAAGTTTGGATGCTTGACGTACTCTTGCGCCAGGCAAAGCACCTAGACTGGGTCTCTCTGAATGAAAAACTACTTCCAGCGTGCTGGCCCAAACACTGGGCTCTCTCATTATTTGAGAACAATCCTCGACATGTCGACTGGCAGGTGCTGTCAAGAAATTCGGAATCGTGGATGAGTCGCATGTTTGCTGCCAACCCGGATCGAGTTGACTGGAGCGCGTTGTGTGAAGCGCCAAAAGAGTGGATGGGGTCTCTGTTCAATAACAATTTAGATCGGCTGGACTGGGGCAAGCTTCGTTTCTACGCAAGTTTGACTGTCGTCAACCCAGAGCACAGGTGGTTGATCGATTTCGTGAAAGCATATCCAGTCAATGCTGACCAAAGTTCCGAAGAAATGAAGCAACCGAATGGCCCTAAGCGCAGGAAATTGTCAAAGTAGCAGATTGATAGTACATCTCAAGTAGCAACGCTTAAGTATGCAACGAACACCAAACATCTGGCAACTTTCAGTCGAGATGAATTCGTCAATTGCCTCAACAGACATGGCTGCACACGTCTATACTTCTGTGATTTGCGGTAAAATGATCTTCAACTTCAACGCGTTCCTGTATCGAACACTTTTGCAGTTTCATCGCCAGACCGCAAACATGTTGCTTTCACTATCGTCCTTGGTTTCCCCTGGAGTATACTTTTGAAGTCTTTCCCTTGCAGACATCAGTGGCTTTCCTTTCCTCTTCGTTCATTCTCCAATTCGCAGCCCCCAAGACAAGCGAAGATGGAGGTTGTCCTCGGCTGCGTCGTTCCCGGTTCCGCAGTGCTCTACCGCATCATCCAGGAGACGACCGAGCCGCTCACGACGCTGCACGACGGCGTCTGCACTTTCGTGCACGCTACGCAGAAGGAGCCCAAGCTGTCGCCCAAGAGCGCAGTTAAACTTTTCCTGGCCGTTCGGGACGGCAAATGGCTGTCCTCGAGCAGTCCGGAGGTCGCGATGCTCATGGACGGCGCGCGACTTGATCGCGGGTACTGGACACAGCCGATCGATCTCTCCAAAACCATCGGCGACTACTTCAAGCAGTGTCCGGAACCTCGCACGATCAACATTGTGGTCGACTGGTGGGACGAATCGCTGGTGTCACACAATATGTTCTTCGAGATGGAGCGCCACTGCCCAAGCGAATCGTTCGCCAAGTTCCTGAGCCCCGACGGGAAGACCACCCACTATGAGCTTAGAAACCTTACTGTGGTCCAGAACCTAGTTGAAAACGCACCTCTCGACCGTCTAGGGCCGATATCCAACGTGGTCATGATGCTGCGAGAGGAGCCGACAGACGGCGTCAAACGCTCGGAGGCTTTCGCGCTCCTGTGCCGTCGCTGGTTTCGCCTCAACTCCGGAAACGTTTTGCGCTTTCGCTCGCTCTCAGAACAAATCGACTTTTCGCTTCCCAGAGATTTGCGTCTGGTTGAGTTCACCTCGCTCGACCAATTCGTGTGTCGGCCCGTGAAGATGACGATGTTCATGCCAAAGCGCGTCGACGGACAACTCGTCAGCCAAGAACTCTCCAACATTGACGCGTTCATTATAGACGGGCGTGGAGTGCTCTATTGGCTGGAGTTTGCGATGGACACTCGCCGATTCCCCAAGACGGCTGATCTCGCCAGCGTCATCACTATCTTCCGTCCAGCAGCCGTGAAGATTGTGTACGTGACACCGATGGCGCACGCTGACGCGTTCCCACGCGGTCCACTCCCAGAGTTCTCCGAGTTTGGCGGCGGTGAGCAGTACTTGCTCGGTGTGCGTGAGTTTGCCGCCGATCTGTGGTACCCTTGACTCCAACGTTTTGGTTCTGGTAGTTCCAGTCTAAGCCCATTCAATCACTTCCTTACGTTTTTCCAGGAGTCGATGACTTTTGATATCGTCCATTAGTTGTGATTAACTTGGCTGTGGTTGTCGAAGTTGAAGTATCTTCGCTCCACGGCGCCTGCTTGGAGATAATTTTTAACCCCATCGTGGGCCGCCTCGCTCAACGGCGCCACGCGCGCGCCCGCCATGGTGCTCTCCTAGGCGCCCGCGCCGCGATATTTAACAACAACGCCGAGCTGGATATGTGGCAGCCATTGCTGGGTTTCTCGGTTGGAGGCATGCCGCATACTCATTGGTAGCGTCGCGGCGCTCACGCAGGGTCCCAATTCTTCCAGAATTGTCGCTTTTCCAACGGTGGCTTGCAGTTGCCTCTAGAGAAGCTGAGAGATGCTTTTTTGGCTCTTGCAGCTCCACTGCCAATCTACTCGCTCAGTCGGC
>JAASGX010000693.1:0-15815 GCA_023334415.1 Phytopythium chamaehyphon | reverse complement strand
GGCCGAGTCGGACTCGTGCTCTTGTCCGAGCAAGAAAGTTTGTTTGTTTGTACACGGCTTCGGCCGATCGGCTGGCTCGGTCACGACTTCGGATACCAAATACTGGGGCAACATCCACTCAGATGCGACGTGCTGCTCATCGACAAAGTTCATCCACTTGGACACGACGAACTACGCTTGGTACGACGACACTTTGACTTCTCAATTCTGCTCCACTGCTCTGTCGGTGTCAGGAGGATCAAACGCCCAAAGCATTGCGAACGTCGCCGTGGTTGCTCACTCGATGGGCAATCTCATCGTGGCATCTGCTCTTCAGAAGGGAACTTGTGCTCTTGCGTCGACTTCGAAGTGGATTGCGCTGTCGCCACCGATGTTTGGCTCTGCCACATCATCCAAAATTGTTGCAACCTGGAACTCGCTTTCGTCGTCGATCCAGACTGCAATTTGCAATGATAACGAATCAGCTCTGAGCTCGGCACTACACAAGGCATTTGCTAGCCTTGGGCTTTGCGGTACTCGTGCTTCTGTCACTTCACTGGCATATTCCGGTTCAAGTCAGTCCACGGCAACGCTTGTGTCGAAGATGGCAGCAGCGAGGACAGTATTTGCGTCCAAGGTGACCAACGTCATGTGTGGCATCAACTCGTACGGCGTGACATCAACCGACTCGGCGAAAATGGTGTTGGTGGACGCATTCTCAGCCCATGCGAGTAGCGACAACGACGGCGTGGTTGAGTACACGAGTTGCCGAGGAGGTCTGAGCTCGGGTCTGTTTGACGGTGATTGGGACGATGGAGGTGGCTACTACCGGGCCAACATCAACCACCGTGACGCGACATTCCGCAATGGGAATGCTGTGCTTGGCGACTCGAGAAAACCCGTCAAGTGGTTCAACTGCCAGTTCAACTGAGTGGATTTTCATTCTAGGGTAGATGCATCTGGAAGACTTGAGAGAGAAATATCATCTAGGCATCTAGCTTGGGAAACTCACTCGGACGAAGTCTTGGGGTGCACATGATGAGTCGGCAGCGCATTAGCCTCGTACACTGGGAAAGTAGCGACGCCCGCACCCGGGTGGTCCCAGACCAACGATCGCTCCTCGTCGTCTGTGCCCTTCTGCGGCGGGTAGATGAGGTACAGCACGATTTGGACGGCGCTGACGGCGGTGGAAATAACGTTGGGCGTGAGCACGAACACGTCGTGTACTGCAAGTCCGAGGGCGACCCAGAGCGCGCAGTTGATGAACGACATGACGATGAAGGCGATCGGCAGCGCGGCGGCCGACTTGGCGCGAATCACGTCCATCATGACCTCGAGCGGCGAGCCGTACATGAAGATGTTGATGGCGACCGAGATGTAGCCCATGGGCGTCGTGACGTTGCGGAAGGCGTCGCCGAGCGTGCCGTTCGTGCCGAGCACCACATACGCCGTCACGATAGCAAGACACGTCGCAGCGATGGAGCTGAGGCGGACGACTCGCTGGCGCTCGCTGTGCGAGCTGTGTCTGTAGTAGATGACGATGAAGACGGCGTTGGCGATCACGCCGATGACGCACTGCACGAAGAGCGGGAAGATGTTGTCCGTGAGGTATCCGTAGATGGCCCTGCGAGTCGATACCATCAGAAAAGAGAGCACCGAACAACGTGAGCTTGTGAAATTGGGAGCGGAGCCTTACCAGAGGTGTGAGTTGCTGAAGATCATGACGAGAGGGAGCACCGACATGTCGCCCGTGTGACGCTGGCGAGCAACTCGCAGCACATCGGGAAGCGGAGCCAGACACACGAGCACCGAGGTGATGGTCGTGACGACGCGCAAAGTGATGAGGAAGGTCGACTCGCCCATTGCAGCTCAAGTGGGTTTAGATTGGACGGCTGGAAAGGAGAAGTGCGAGCAGCTCCGTTGGTCGGACTGATCAACGCGAATCAAGGAATGAACCAACAAGTACGTACGTGCATTGCATTGCAATTGACAGTGGGATAGATCAGCTGTACCAACACACTCAACACTTTGGACTTGCAGTGTCGCTGGCTCAGGACCTGTTCGGCAATCGAGTGGCTGTCATTCCGCTTCGGGTTGAAGCAGCAGCATTGGCGCGAACCGTACCATGTCGACTAGGTAAATTCGACCACCGAAATTGTGTCAAATGGCGACTAGTCACAACTTGATCGAGTTGACAAGCATCAACTTCAATCACAAATTCTCCGTTTTCACGTCTTTGATTGGCTAAAAAAAATGTAGCACACACGTCATCCTTTCTGTTCAACTGGGTGCAGTGCATCTCTTTTTCAACTGCCAGAGCTTGTTGCCTCCATTCGCGCCATTCCTGAACTCGAACGCATTGCCAATTGCAAAGCAACATGGAGACTTTGCTCTTGGCGACCAGGCAGCAAGGAATCTTTGTATACACATGCAATCTACTCGACTCAAGGCATCTTTGACAGCTTCGATTGGCATTGGATAATGTGCTGGTATTGTCGGTCTCAGCAAGCGCGTGGATGGGACGACCAGTGCTGATGTGGTGTGTTTGCTGACGTACTTTGCGCATTCATCGGGTCCAGATGGGCTCAGCAAGCGCTTGCACCAATTCCAGACTTTCCATCGGCGTCATGATATCAATTGGAAGGATTCAAGCATTCATCCGCACTATGCCGTCAAAGTTGGCGTCTTGATCTGCACGTGCGATGTGGTTGCGATGACCGGAGAGAGCGCGGTGACCTTGGCCGCTTCCACGTCAATTGCAACTCCAGATTGCTCGAGTCCGGCTTCTGCATCGACAATCATGTCCTTGCGCGGCGGATAGATGAGGTACAACGCTATTTGGATGGCGCTGAGTGCTGTCGCGATGGCATTGGGAGTGAGCACGAACATGTCGTTGTCGGCGACACCGAAGGCAACCCAGAGCGCGCAGTTGACGAACGACGTGGCGCTGAACGCGATCGGCAGCGCAGCCGCAGACTTGATGCGGATCACGTTGCGCATGACCTCGAGCGGCGAGCCGTACATGCAAATGTTGATGACGACCGAGATGTAGCCCATGATCTTCTCGATCTCGCGGTGCGACTCGCGGGTCACGCCAGCCGTCGCAAGAATCACGTAGATCATCACAATGACAAGCCCAGCTGCTGCTATCGAGCACATTCGCAGCACCTTGCGGCGATCATTAGCAGTGCTGTGCTTGTAGTAGAGCCCGATGAAAACGAGGTTTGCTGCCTCGCCAATGATACATTGCACGAAGAGCGGGAAAATGTTCGACACAAGGTAGCCGTACATGGCCCTGTGGAGAGCAAACAAACAAAGTGAGCTGTGTGTGTGCGTGTAAAGTTTGCAAAGCTAGAGACAACTTTTGCTCACCAAATGTGCGAATTGCTGAAGATCATGATGAGCGGAAGCACCGACATGTCGCCCGTGTGACGCTGTTTACAGACTCGGAGCACATCGGGTAGAGGAGCCAGACACACGAGCACCGAGGTGATGGTCGTGACCACCCGCAGCACCGTCAGGAAAGTCGACTCGCCCATGTTTTTCCAGTCGATCACGTCTTCCGATCACCGCAAATTCTCGAGTGAGAGGGTCCTATCCAGTCCTTGCAGCGGAGAATGTCGACTCAAAACAAAATCGAGGAGCGTACTGTGGGATGTCCGCGGTACGAACGCGGTAGGAATGGCCATGGCACCTTGAAAGCTGAGACGCGGGACTTGCAATCAGTTGACGGTTGTTCCGGTTGAAGCAGTAAACAAAACAGAGAGGGATATCTAACAGGGATTGTACTCATTCACCAACAAAAATCTATGCCAGTGACCCTTTCGTATACTTATAGAGGTAAAACTGTGTTGATCATTTCGTCTTTTACCAATGGCTCAGTCGAACTGGCAGTTGAACCACTTGACGGGCTTTCGTGATTCACCAAGCAGCCCATTGCCGTTACGGAATGTCGTGTCTCGGTGGTTCAATTTGGCGCGATAGTAGCCTCCCCCGTTGTTCCAGTCGCTGGAAAAGAGATCCGAGCTGAGAGACCCCCTGCAGCTCGTGTATTCGAGCATGCCGTCGTTGTTGGTGCTTGCATGACCTGAAAAGAGGTCTAGAGCGATCATATACAGAGAATCGGTAGAGGTGATGCCGAACGAGCTCACACCGCACATGACGCTGTCGACATTCGCAGTAAATACTCCAATCACGTCTGCGAAGCGTGAGTCCAAGTCTGTTGTTGACTGGTTCGATCCACTGTAGACGAGCGACTTGACCGAAGCAAGCGATCCACACAAACCAGTTTTGGTGAGTGCTGTGTTCAGGGTCGAGCTCACGATATCGTCGTTGCCACCACAAATGTAGTCCTCTACTGACGACGAGAGACTGCTCCACAAATCCACAATACTTGTGGCCGTCATGGAACCTAGCATTGGCGGTGACAGCGAAATCCACTTTGAGGACGATGCAAAGCTACATGTCCCCTTCTGCAGAGCCGACGCAACGATGAGATTGCCCATCGAGTGGGAGACCACAGCGAGATTCTCAAGGCTTTCAGCGTCAGTGCCGTTGGTTACCGAAAGAGCCGTGGAGCAGAACTCGGACGTAAGATCATCATCGTACCACGCATTTTCTCGCGTATCCAGGTGAATAAAGTTTGTCGACGAGCAGCAAGTTGCATCGGTGTCGATATCTCCCCAGTAGCTGGTGTCCGTCGTCGAGAGATTCTTGCTTGATCGCCCAAGGCCGTGAACAAATAGACAGATTTTTGGATTGGAACAGGTGCAAGTGTCAGCCTCAGCCATCAAAGCTCGCCGAGGTTCGCCACGGACCACCACACGCATAGCATCGTCAGCTCGCTTCATCGCACTGGATAGCCAACCGCCAACACTCTTTTTCAATGATCTCGATCCAGCATTGCCGTCAATCTTGATTGATTCACACTTGCTCACATCGACTTGGTTTATGGACTGGGACTTTTCACTCGAAGACACAAATGGAGGGAACAAAGCCAAGCTTGCGCTCTGCTCCGAAAGGAACTCCACCTCGATCTGAGAATCAGCTCCGTGCAACACCAATAGCTTCTCGCTCGCATCGGACTTAGACGCCTCCGAACAGAACGCAAACGGCTCGCCCGACACCAGGATTTCGACAAATCGGTCGCCGCCAGCGACATCGCATTCGATGTCCACCTGCGAACCGACTTCGTCAACTACCCGCGCGCTCATCAACACTTGAGCTAGTGACTTGACAGACAATGGCAAGGAGAATGGAAGCGACGGGATATCCGTGATCGTCATGCACCGCGAAAGCTTTAGTGTACGCGACAAATCATCTGCCACCGTCACGAATCCGCGATCGTTGAGCAGCGTGAAGTTGAACTCGCTGCCGTGGTGAATGTACGAGAGTCTTCCGTCAAACGTCTTGTCCGCTGGTTGAGACTCTCCTTGGATGTTCGGGTAGAGAACTCCGTGGTAAACGACGCCAGGTCGCCATGTGCTATCGCTCTCGATCGCTGAAAGCCCAACAGGTTTCTTCTCCGTGATGGTGATTCGAATTCCAGCCGACGCATCTGCGAGTCGGTCGACGAGGTGTGCATTATGGTGCTGGAAGACACCTGTGTGAGCTCCGTAGAGCGTGAACGTCGCCACCGTGGAACACACAATGAGAGTGAGCGCAGCAACCCCTGCCACGATCGAATTACAGGTTGACGAGCAAGTCGAATGACCGCTCTTGGGGTCGGCTACAGCCATGTTGAGTTGGCGATAGACTTTGTTGCGATAACTGGCACTGTATCAGAGACTTCTGATGGTTGGCGAAGATGGCCAAAGCAGATATGCACTGGCATGGACATGCCACACGGTGACAAAGTGGATTTTTAATCAAAGCTGCACTTTTTCAGCTCGTTGTAGGTAACACCAGCAAGATTTCAAGAATGATTTGTAAGTGGAAGGACCTCCCGTCAATACGAATCAAATCCAAATTGTCATCATGGCTATCTTCAGCAATGCACTGTAGCAATTCCATTTGACAATTCGAGCTCAATGGAACGGATTGCAAGACTGAAGAATGGAAATATCCGTCAGAAGTCAAGCGAAGACGTTGTGAAAGGGCTGGCACACATTCCCCAGGACCAATCCACCAGCATCTACCCACAAGAAATGCCATGTTGCGTGAAAATTCACCACTGTTCACGGATGGAATTTGCATGAGTCGTTACCAAAACTTTACACTATACCCCCTCCCTCCTGGCTGTCGATGCAAGCAATTTCTATAGCTCTGATCGTATAGAGGAGAACATTTACCATGAGCATGCTGTCAACAACAAAAAAATCTCGGCTAGCAGAGAAGAACCAACGCATTCATTTGAACCAAACTTTCGGTCAGTTATTGGTCGGATGCGTCAAACCCTCAGTCAAACTGACAATTGAACCACTTGACAGGCTTTCGTGAGTCACCAAGGAGTGCATTGCCATTGCGAAAGCTTGTGTCGCGGTGGTTCAGGTTGGCGCGGTAGTAGCCGCCTCCATCGTCCCAATCGCCATCAAACAGATCAGCGCTGAGCGAGCCACGGCAGCTCGTGTACTCGACCATGCCGTCGTTGTCGCTACTTGCGTGATCCGAAAACTCGTCGAGCGCAACCATGTAAAGCGACGAGGTCGATGTAATACCGTACGAGTTGATACCGCACATGACGTTGTTAACCTTGGCAGCAAATACAGCGGTTGCCTCTGCATAACGCGTGTCGAGGTCCGTTGTGGCCTCACCTGATCCGTCGAATACGACCGATTTGACCGTCGCAAGAGTTCCGCATAGACCCGACTTGGTAAGCGCCTTGTATAGCGTCTCACTTAGCAAATCATCGCTTCCACCACAAATGTAGTTCTGGATTGTTGTGGAAAGCGAGCTCCAAGTCTCTAGAATTCGAGTGGCAGTCATGGATCCCGACATAGGCGGAGACAGCGCGATCCACTTTGAAGTAGACGCTAGCGCACAAGTTCCCTTCTGGAGAGCAGATGCAACGATAAGGTTGCCCATCGAGTGAGCGACGACGGCAACATTCGCGATGCTTTGAGCATCAGAACCACCAGAAACAGACAGAGCCGTCGAGCAGAATTGAGAAGTCACATTGTCGTCGTACCATGCAGAGTTTCGCGTATCCAAATGAATGAAGTTCGTGGAAGAACAGCACGTTGCATCAGTGTCAATGTCGCCCCAGTAGTCGCTATCCGTAGTCGTGAGTGCCCCACTTGCTCGGCCGAGACCATGAACGAACAAACAAACTTTCGGGCTAGAACACGAACAAGAGTCCGACTCGGCCATCAAAGCTCGACGAGGTTCTCCGCTCACAGCCACCCGCATCGCATCGTCAGCTCGCTGCATCACACTTGCCAACCATCTACGGACTCCCTTCGTCAGCGATTCTGATGTCGTTTGCGCGTCAGCCTTAATTGGTTCGCACTTGTCAACTTCGACTTGAGTCACGAATCGCGAAGTTTCACTTGACAACACAACAGGAGGAAGAAGTGCGAGCTCATCACGCTGCTCCGACAAAAACTCCACATCAATTTCAGCATCAGTGCCGTGCAACATCAGCTTTTCACTACCAATCGACTTCGACGCCTTCGAGCAAAACACAAACGGCTCTCCCGATACCAACACTTCCACGAGACGGTCGCCGCTTGAAACATCACACTCAACATCCACTTTTGAGCCCACTTCATCCACCACACGCGCATTCATCAGAACATGAGCCAGCGACTTGACTGATAATGGCAAGGAAAACGGCAGCGACGGAATATCCGAGGACGTCATGCATCGCGAAAGCTGGAGCGTTCGAGCTGTATCATCTGCCATAGTCACGAATCCGCGGTCGTTGAGCATCGTGAAGTTGTATTCGTTGCCATTGTGGACGTAAGAAAGTCGTCCGTCGAAGGTTTTGTCCGCTGGTTGAGTCCCCGCGTCGGTATTTGGGTAGAGCACGCCGTTGTAAACAGTACCAGGTCGCCACTCGTTTTCAGTCTTGGATGCCGAAAAGCCAACTGGTTTCTTCTCCGTGATGGTCACACGAATTCCAGTTGATGCATCTGCAAGTCGATCAACAAGTCGAGCATTGTGGTGCTGGAAAATTCCCCCGTGAATTCCGTAGAGCGTGAAAGTGGCTGCCGTGCTACACGCAATGATAACGAGCGCAGCAACACCAGCCACGATTGATCGGTAGGTCGAAAAACGACCAGACTTTTGGTCGACGACCTTCATGTTGGCACTTGAGCTGCAGCTACGATTTCCCCGGTGGATGAACGCTGGCTGGTGTATCGGAGTCACCCGATGGTCGCCAAAGACGGCGAAAGTAGAAATGAAGTGACGATCGCCCGCCCATACTGAAAACTCGCTTCCTGTAGCGACGGAGCAGGTTCATAGTGGCGTTCCAACATTACATGATGCATCGGGAAGTCACCAAGGGCTCAACAATGTTGCTTGCTGCAACGAAGCACCGACCAGCTGGAAGACAGGAAGTTCACAAATAAACCATTTTTATTTATTACATTACTTTATCAAGGTAAAATACATTTTTAAAGAGTTATAATAATTACATAATATAAGTACCATCAATTGATGGAGGTAATCACCGAGGTGCACTTGGGATCTCAGCGTTGGCTGCTCGTCATCGCGCGTCGGGCTGCCCGAAAAGGAGTGGCAGACCGCCTCGCATCATGGTCACCTTGGCCTCTCAAGTGTTTTCTAGCTCGACAACGAAAGGTACCGGTACTGTCGTGGCCGAAGTGATTTCGCCACACTCTTCGGACGAAACCCGTCACGTGACCGCTGCAAACAGACACTCGGTGCAACTCCAAGCGCTACTGCGTACAACAGCCGAGCATAATTCACGCCGACAGCGCATCAAGCCAGCCAAAACGCACAGTGCGACGAGCACAGGTCGCGATTTGCAGTTTTCGGTCAGTCCTCTACAGCTCTGTGTTATTGAACGCTTGATAATTGGAACAATGAAAACCTCAAGAATGCACAGTGAAGAAGCACTGAAGATACCTGGACGCCACCCACAAGCCCCGGCTCAGTGGCGTTTCAAGTGAGCCATCACCTGCCAACCTTTCAATCTGCTCCATGAGCCTGGCTCACGGGCTCTATTCGATCCGACCTCTAAATCGCCTGTCCTGTGATTTTCTCTCTCTCTTTTTCACAACCCCAGACAGATGGATAACCACAATGTGGCTGCCTGCCTCGACTCGCTCTTCGCCAAGCTATCATTCAGCTCCAGCGTAACTGCTCGTCGAGATGCGAAAGTCCGACGATCCATCACTTCACAACTTGCAAGAAAGTCGCAATTGGCGGTAGAGACGACCGAGATGCCAACAGCTCCTTTGATTCAAAGCGGCAGGTCCTCGCACTCAACTTCCCTGGCACTCCTGGGCTATTACTTCGACAAGAATCGATTGCTGACGCTCTGGCAGAGATACGCCGCTCGAACTTTGCGTACGGTGATCCTCCTCAGCATGGTGGTCACATTCGTCAGCGCTTGCTTGAGGGTGTCGACCGCCTCACATCGGATGCTGCGCCGTGCCGCAGCCGACGGCCACAATGTGCTCATGGTGGTGCTCGGCCAAGTCAACGAGGATGCCAGCTGAGCTCCAGCTAGGCTTGTCGGAGCCAGCTCCACTCCCGACATGTAAACTACCCGCGATCGGCGTACTCCACCAGGAAGGTGCAAAGTGATCAACGAGTGAACTCGTCTCCATGACACTCAGCATTCAATATAGCACTCCTTCATCTTCTTTTGCTTGTTAAGCATTGCTCCATGGCAGTGGAAAGTGTCGAGCACAGTTGTTATTGTGCCGAGTTTGGGGTTCTCCAAAGCCAGAGCCAGGTCTGTCATCCGCATCATCGTCACATGGGAACCAGTCGATCTCGGGTCGTCAATGGCCCATCTGGTTCAACGCTAGAGCCCGGCTCACAGACCGTTCAAGGCGAGTGCTCCCCATCCTTCCGATCCGCAACAGTACAGCTCGTGGGTGAACATGTGCTCGCCATATCCTCGGTCACGCGTACGTTAGCCAGCGTCTGCTTCTGCCCTCTCACGCCACCAGTGTTGCCTATGACAACTTGGTGAACTATACCATCAGATCGCCAGTGATGACGCTGGATATTGGTCCATGCCTCCACGGAATCAGACGCCTTGCACGATTGGGAGAGCGCTCCGATCGACTGATCGCACTGAGGGCTGCATGACCAAGAGACCAAGAGCACTTGCTTACCCACGCCGAGGTTCAAGTCGGCACGAAGATGACTCGCTCGGTTAACTCTCGGTGTGCTGCCGAGCAAAAAATCCAACCGCATGACTGGAGCAGATCGCCTCGCGACCATGAACAGTGCACCCACGCCTGGACCTGGCTATCACACTGTTCGGCATCAACAGCCCATGCCGGCTCGAGGTGTCGACGAATCTGCGTGGTCTTGATCGATTTGTTCCCACGCTCTATGTGCTCGCTGACTCACTCACTGTTTGGATCATTCATTTCCCAATTGCTCGAGTGCGTGGCAGCCGTTGCTCGATCCATCATTTCCAGATTTGCTGTTCAAGTAACCATCCAGCCATGGCGACGACAGAGCGGATCGAGATCAAGACAACTCCAGAGCTTCCGATTGTGAATGTCAAGCCTATCCAATCAAAAAGAGTTCTCTTCCTGTTCCCAGTTTGCTACAACAAGGCCCGACTTGTCTCGCTCTGGCGACGATACGCGGCTCGCACAGCCCTCTCGGCCGTGCTCCTCGCCTGCATTCTGCTCACGCTCGCCGATATCTTCGCTCGGGTGTCAAGCGTCTCGCAGCGAATGCTGCGGCGAGCAGCAGTCAACGGCCACGGCCCATTCTTCGTGCTGCTCCAACAAACCCAAGCCGAGTCGACCTGAACCAACCAACAAACAAACAGCCACCAAGCCTCCATTATCAGCCTTGTAGACTTACTTACCTTACGATCACACATAGCCACAGAGCCACGAGACAGCAACAAACAAACCAACAAACAAACTCTCCGTGAGGATTTGAAACCCAACCACCATGTGGTCTACAAAATGACGTAACCAATAATTGAGCATTCCTGGTCTCCTTTTCGCGTCCTCGACACCTGACGGTCTCAGCATGAGCGAAGAGCAGCTTCCTGACGCGCTGCAGCTCGCCACGGGCCACGGGGGCGAGCTGCAATGGCTCGAGGGCCTCGACGAGCTCCTGGCGTTGCCGTTGGGCCTCTCGCTGGCCTCCAGGGACGTCGGAGACGAGCGCAACGTCCAAATCGTCAGGTTCATCGACCACCTGAACTTGAGCCACGAGAAAGCGACGCTCAACGCCAATGAAGCAGCGTTGCAGCGACCTCTTCAACCTGTTGAGGAGGAAAAGGCTGCAATTGGAGCGAACTTTGAAGAAGTTGGAGGCCTCGAAGCCCGTGGAGCTGCTGCTGTCAACATTGATTACTTGGGGGCTGACAGAGTGCCACGAGTCAAGGCCAATCGACCAGTAGAAGCCACTGCTGAAGCTCCTGGAAGTCTTGAAGATGCTGGGAGCCCTGGAGGAGGAGGTGGTGGTGGTGGTGAGCCAGAGCACAAGCGACAGAAAGTGAAAAAGACGCGCAGGAGGAACGAGCTGTACGAACTGCGCGCCGAGGCGATGACTCTCGGCTTGCAGCTCGACAAGCTGATGAAGGAGCACGCGGACAAGTCCAAGCGCCTGGGGAGCGCTTGGCACTACAGGGCGGGGTGGAGGGGCGTCGCCTACCGACAGCTGCAGCGACGGATTCAGTCGGAGACGCTCAACCGCGAGCTGCGCTTGCAGGTTCGGCAGCGTCACATTGCCAGCCAGCAGCTTGTCGATATGCTGCGATCGGAAATGGCAGCCATATCCCCCTCGGTTGGTCATACTCAGGGAGGGCAAAGCATTGTGAGGTTCCAAGAGAGCGACGTCCGCCGAGTGTCGGCGGTTGTGAGCAGGATGGACGACATGTGCGCACAAACGAACTCGGTGCTCCGCCTCGATCAAATCCCTTCTATCGGCTCGGAGAAAGCGTACTCCTCTCAGTTTCTTCGCGAATGGGACCAGGACTACCGATGCACCTTTGTGGCCATCGCTGACGCGTTGATGATCCCGTTCAGCTTTACAGACGCAACGCCGGCGATCACCAAGTCACTTCCGGCGTTTCTAGGGCAAGAAAGCCCGCCGGCGATGCTGACTTCGTCGAAGCTGCAAGACACATTCGCGATCAAGTTCCTTTTCGGGCCGTACGAGTGCGTGACCGTCGTCCGAGCGAGCTACGAGAGAGACCGCGCCGTGTTCATGTGGAGGTCGTTCGCGACTGAGATTGGCGGGACGTCAGACATTGAGATCGTAAACCTAGGGTGGACTTCAGCCCAGTCTGCGGATTCTTCCGACTCGGCAACGCTGCTACAATCCTACTCCCGGTGGCACATTGACGGCTGCGATCCTGGCACGGACAGCGAACACCTCGACATGCTGTCCGATCAGCTTTTTGGATCCGCCGAGAGCGACGCCATGGTGTTCGCCCAAGCAATCGAGAACCTGCTTCTTGACGAACGCGCAGCAAAGAAGCATGGCGCGGCTGCAATTGTAAGTTCACAGTGATGCTGCAGCCGTATAGAGAGAGAAACCACCAATGTATCCACAAAGTTGTTGTCTTTCCCACGATCTCCTTTTCATCATTGATGCTCCCGGCTCACCTCATGCTGTTGCAACTTGCAACTTGCAACTCGTCCTTAGCTGTAGGTAGACAAGCAAGGGAAAGTTTTTCAAACTGGAAGCAAAAGCGCCTGCAAGCTGAGACGGAGCCCATTGACACTGACCGCCGCACACCCACTTTGCAAAGCAAAGAGCTCAAGATTCGACGAAAGGATAAACATGAAGACGAGCGGCTCGGTGTGTGCAGACACAGGCCACTACAGTGTGCCTCGCAGCTGTGATGGGGTCTCCGGTTGGCCTATGGCGGTCTGGATTTGCGCTGGCTGTCTGTAATCATGAAGACGGCAAGACGCACCACGCAAATTCGAGCTTCAAGTGGCGTGAGCGAGTGGGTGAGGGCCCTGGCCCTGACGGTGCTCGTGATCACCGCAAAGAGGATTCTGGATGCGTTCTCAGCATGGTTGTATGCAACTGCAGGGTCGGAGCAAGTGTCAAACTCCTCTCGAGTTTGTCGATGAACGACCGCCAAAGTTGGCTCCGCAGCCATCCTCTCCGAAAACTTTGGAACGCACGCCCGCCATCACCGCTTACGAGCCTCGAACAGCCTGAAACCTCATGTGGATTACCATGGTGCAAGGAGCCGGCGAGAATCCAACGCCCGTCAAAGGCGGGACGAGAGCGAGTGAGCTCACTGTCCTATCCGCAAAGTGCGACGGCGCCCCGTCTGGTTCACGCACAGTACTTGCGGTGCGGTCTCTGCTGCGACAATGGAGAGCGCGGAGTGGACCAGCGAGCTCTGTCGACGACGCTAGGAGCTCGCTCGCTTCAATCGATCCATCCCTCATTGCTGGAATTGCTTCCTTGTCGTCACTTCACCAAGTGCTTTAAGCCTTTACCAGAGTTATGGAGACCCAGAACTTGGACGCGACGAATGTCACCATTGTGATCGCCACCGCCACGGACCGCTCCGTCAAGCCCGAAGATGCTATCAGTATCAACTCGGGACTGGTGCCAGTCTGCTACAACAAGGAACGCATCCGAGCTCTCTGGCGTCGATACGCCGCTCGCACAGTCCTCGTGGTCGTCGTGACCGCCGGAGCAGTTCTCACACTCGCCGACATCTGCACTCGGCTCTCGAGCGTCTCGCAGCGGATGCTCGAGCGAGCTGCAATCAACGGCCACGGGCCGTTCTTCGTGCTGCTAACGCAGACCGGAGCGGACGCCATTTGACCCAGCGAGTGAGAGAGAGAGAGAGATCGATCTATCAACCATGTAATATAACTTAGCGCGTTTGTACTCTCCTCCCTCTCTTCTCCATCGCCGCCAATGCCTACATTCATACCTTCGACTTCATGGAGAATTACTGCTTTGGGTCAGCATTGCAAGCCATCCGTTGATGGTGAAGCGGTGCTTCACGCCTCGGAAGTTCAGCGTTGCAAGCGATCTCGACCAGGTGACTCAATCGTGACCCAGACGTGCACGGTCGATTGGTTGGTTATCCCACGTGCGTGTCTTGACCAAGAAAATCCAGCAGGTGCCGCTGTGTGTCGTGGTGCCATGTGGTAGTGTGCTGGTTGTGTTGAGGCCCAGGTGGGGGACAAGCTTTCAACGCAGTGCAATGCAACTTGGAAATGGAGGCATCTGCGTGAGATGGGGGTGACGAGAGCACTTTTCTTGGCCTCGCTACGGTAAACTGGCGGATCCCTGTTGATTCGGTTGTCACAGGATCAGTATGACGGGACAAAGCGTCCGCAATACTGATGACGAGCGCTCTACTCATGTGCACCGCAGTCTCCAATTTGCGCAGTCCTCAACGCACCAAGCGAGCATCTGAATCCTCGCTTCAAGACCTCGCAGTCGAGCAGATCCTTTGGCCCAAGCAATCCCAGAAGAAGTGATGCCTGAACCGAACACCGCGTCCGAATGCTCGACTTCCTCCGACTCCGTGTCGCTGCTGGAAGAGTCAGCAGCAACGGACCCAAGACGCACGAGCCGCAGAATCACAACCCGCCAGCGACTGGCGTCGATCATCGTGCTGCTTCTGGTCGTGATCGGCTTTGTGCTCGCAATTTTCGAGGTCTATGCGCGAACGGAGAAGCTGACGGGCCAAGTGCTGCGTCTCCGAGCAAGAAGCGGCCACATACCATCCGCCATCGTGCTCTTCTACGATGATGTTGCTGTGTGAGACCAAGTCATGCAAGATTTAAACTAATTATCTATTGAGCCAACCCTGGGTCATCATTGATCAAGTGCTGCTACTGCTACGTTTCATCGCCATCTCGCTCAGTAAGTTTATGCAGAGGCAAATGCCAGCCTTCTTCAGGTCGCCGGTCGCCTCCCTGCCAAGCATCTTTGTCTGGTCGTCGCTGTATAGTTCCGTCTTCTTCAGTAGTCCAATCTCAACATTCGACCGAGCCATCACCACTCAACAAATCTCCTTTCGGTCGTGCCCAGATCGTCGGTCACCTTGGATGTGTGCTCCATCAGTCGCAAAATCATCTTCCGCAGTACCGTGTAGCTGCCAGATCCTTTTGTGCACGCCGTCAGGTCTGCTTGTACCGCGCTTGGGTCAAGAAGGAGGGATTCCATGTTGTACCGCAGGGATAGCGTTGTCAGTGCCTTGGACTCGATCACTCGAGCCACTCGGTGTTTCACTTCCTGCAGGGACTCGACAGTATTCGCCGGAGATTCATTGTCAGTGGAGATTTTCCGCCGGCAATGACGTTGCTCGCGGGATCGATCGGACAAAATCCAGTCCAAGACAGCAATACACAACCTCCGTTCCGGCAGTCGCATCGCGAAAGCACCAAACGCGCTTGGATTTGCGCTCGGATTTACACTCGCGCTATCACAGCATGCCTGCTGAAAGCACTGCCAGCAGGACAGCCAAGAGTGGCATCGGCAACAATTGCCACGCCAGCGTCGCCACTAGCGAATCCTGCACAATCAGCAGCCCAACTTTTTTTAATCTCCGCCACGAGCTGGAGGCGTTAGCGCAGCTTCGTAGCAGGCGTGTGCTTGGACGAGGTGCAGATCTACATCAGGAGCATGCAACTCATGCTGTTTGAGCCCTTGGTCGCCGCTATCAACGAGCTTTTGAACACTTCATCAGCAGCTCCAAGAGCTGAAAGTACCATACACCATCGCCTAAT
>JAASGX010000692.1:0-15822 GCA_023334415.1 Phytopythium chamaehyphon | reverse complement strand
GGCGTAGACGTACTCGGTGAGTCCGTTGAGGAGTCGAGGACGTCCTTCGAAGAGCACGAGGATGACCTTGGTGCCGGTGGCGGCGAGTTCCTTGACGTATTCGATTTGTCCTGCGGGGAGGGCGAGGTCGTCGATGTCGCCTCCAGCCTTTTCAGCGTACGGAGCTTCTCCAACCACAGCGATGGTGTACTCGGACTGAGCGGCGTACTCCTTGGCGGTGGCGAGGTCTGCGTCGGAGTAGGTGCCGTTGGCGTAAAGTCCGTTGAAGTAGGTGACACTTGAAGTGCCAACGATAGCCTCGAGGCCGTCCTTGACAGACACACCGAGCGGGAAGTTCGACTTGCCAGAGATTCCCTGCCAGGTGATGCTCCATCCACCGCATTGGTATGCGATGTTATCAGCGGTGTGACCGGTGAGGAAGACAGCCGTGCCATTGGCGAGCGGCAGCGTGTCGTTGTTTTGGACCAACACAATCGATTCTCGAGCGAGCTCAAGAGCAGCAGCAACGTCGTCAGCGTTGCCAACCTGGTCCAGGAGCTCCTCTCCCGGAAGCGGGTTCTCGTAAAGGCCGAGCTGGACCTTGAGCTTGACAACTCGGCGTGCAGACTCAGTGAGACGCTCGAGGATTCCTGGGTTTTCCTCGAGCAGGGCCTTGGTGCCGTTGATGAAACTAGTGTCGTCAGCAATCATGCTCATGTCGAGCGTCGTGCGCTCGAGTGAGAACTTAGTAGCTTCGTCAGTCGTGCGTGCCGTGCGGTGGAAGTCCTCTAGAGCGTTGATTTCAGCGTAGTCAGAGACAGCCATACCGTTGAAGCCAAGATCGTTGCGAAGCAGCGTCGAGAGCAGTTTGGTGTTCTCGATCGTCGGTACACCATTCACAGAAATGTAGTTCTCCATGGTCGACAGGACGCCAGCTTCGACAGCAGCCTTGAACGGACGGGCGAAGTAGTTCAGCAGGTCAAAGTCGGTGATAGTCACGCCGTCCTTGTCGTGTCCAGTTGGTGTTTTGGAGTACGCGATGAAATGCTTCATACACGCAGCCGTGACGTTGTTACTCTGCAGGCCACGCACAATCGCGTCGGCCATGATGGAGATCGTGTACGGGTCCTCGCCGAACGTCTCGTACGTACGAGGCCACAGCGGGTTGGAAGAAACCTCGAGAATGGGTCCGAATACCCATGGGATGCCAGCAGCAAGCGTGTCGCGAGCGGTGACTTCTCCCATCTTGTACACGAGGTCGGGATTGAACGAGGCAGCTCCATTGATCTGCTGGCCAAAGATGACCGTATTGAGGATGAAGCCAGCTCCATGAACCGAGTCGAGACCGAAGATCATCGGGTGACCTCCGTTCTCCTCCATCGTGATGTTCTGGATCTTGCCAACAGCCTCGCGGAACTGCTCTGGCGTCCACGCATATTTGACGCTCTCATTCGAGTAGGTATAGCCAGACGACAGCGGTGCACCAAGGTACGAGCCGACCTTGAGTTTGGCGTACGCGCGAACTACATCTTCGTCAATGTTGAGGTCGTCGTCGACGAGGCCGTAGATCGATATTTGGGACATCTGTCCGATGATATCTTCCGTAGTGAAGTTGGCCATGATGGCATCGACCTGGGCGTCCCATTGGTCACCAGCGACCAGCGACTGGTGTGCCGCGAGCCCTAGTGCCGTGAAGACAAGCGGTGCAAGCCAGGACTTGAGCATGGCGTTCAGTCTTCGACAAACTGGTGAGACTTGGAATCTTGTTGAGCGAAGCGCAGGCGAATTGAAGAATGAGCAAAAGTAGCTCGATCACTCGACGGAATCGCGGCGCAAGGTCATTGAGCCTCAAGTGTGTGGATGATGCGGGATTGGACGGCAGGAGAGTACACTCAGCGCGTCAACGAGCTTGCCTACGCAGCGGATAGTATGATGCACAAGCAATTGGTGCACGGCAACAACCGTACATTCTGGCATAGCCAAGCACCAATCACGTTCACACTATTGATGCACTCGGAGCGAGTCGTAGAAACCGCAGATCGATGGCGGCGGGCAGGCAAGGCCATAATACCGGCTTGTTCATCAACATCTCTCGCAGTGCAGTTGAAGTTCTTGAGCAGGGCGAGAAGATCGGGCACGCGCTGATCCCGTGATTTGTCCATGGCGAACAGATGGGGATCGCGATGTGAACACAGCACAGCCATCGCCTGTACCTCGAGTTCAGCGAAGCCTCCAGGGGTCGAGCTTTGGTGCGCAGCGTTTCTCTCGGTGCTCATGTTGCAGACGACTCATTCCTTGATCAGCCGGCTCTGTGTGCTTGACTCGGTCTCTACGCACTTGATTCAGTCGCGCAAGAAAACGCGCGATGCTTGCAGCTTCAACCACGCATGTACACTCGACTCCCATCTCCTTGCGACTTGCGAATTTGTACGTGTGCAAGGCTCGTGGAAGCATCGACGCGCGCCAACTAGGTTGCTTGGGGCTGATCAAGCTTGCGCCAATAGAGCGATTGCTATCAGTTGGATTTCAAACGTGTGTCAAAGGTCTATCGGCGGTCTTTATTGGGTGCTGGTGAGCTTCTCCTCCTCGCAGCTTGTTCTTTATCATGATCATCCATAACCCTGTAGCTGGAGGAACAGCGCTTGGTGTCATCTGGGGGGTGAGAATGCATCGTAAAGTGAGTCTGGCTGCCAACGGTTGCAGTCTTTTCGCAATAGCCGGATTTGGCCCACGAGACTTTGCATTAGCATGAGCTTGCGTCGCTTGAAATGGCGGGGAATCGGCCGACTTGAGCTCCTCGCGTGGGTCAATGAGTTCTTAGAGACTGACTACACAAAGGTGTGAGCCTTTGTTGGTTGTGATGGCCGCGAGGCCGTATCTTCATGGAGTAGTGACTTTTTTCATGCTGCAAGATTGAGCATCTCGCCGACGGGATTGCCTATTGCCAGATCTTCGACGCACTGTTCCCTGGCAAGACGAACTTGGGCCAGGTAAACTTCAAACCTCGATCGAAGTCGGATTTCGAGCGCAATTTTATTGTGCTTCGGCGCACTTTTGTTGTGTGTGATATCAGAAAGGTGAGGATGTTCACTGTGGATAAAGTCATTTTGATGAATGTAAGCGCAAATACCAATGGGCTGCGGTCGTATCCGGCCAGGAAATTCCGATTCGAAAGCTTGTTGACGGGGTGTTTCAAGAGCATTTTGAGTTCTTGCACTGGGTTCACGACTTCGTTCACCGAACTTACCCCGAGGCGATGCACTTGTATCACGGGTTTCAACGACGGCAGCAAGTGCTAAAAGAGCCCTTTTCGCTTTTATCACTTGATGATGCGAATGCCAACCTCATCCCAAAGTATTCGGTAAGTGTGGGAGCAAATCGCCACCACAGCAAATGTGTAACTGAATTCGCGAATGATGCTTCTGAATGAAGAATTCATCCAAGCTATTACGTAGCCCAAGTCTCTCACCAACCTCGAGCAGTTTTTGCTTGGACTCTCCAATTAACATGTTTTCTCAGCCACCTCAGCTGACTGAAAAAGTTGACTTAGAGCCTCGCTTAGAGACCGCGGGTCCCTCAAAGCCGGCTAACGTGGACTCAGAGTTGCATCCGTCGCTGGTGTTTGTTCAGTGCGTGCCATCGTGGTCGTCGCGGTCATCAAGTGCTGAAAATACTAAGTTTTAACACACATGTTGCTGCTAGGCATTCGTATCCAGCGACCCTCCTCGCTACAGCAGCTCAAGAACGCCTCACCAATTACCTCGATGATATGCGAACTCGTCGGTCAAAAGCAAAGATGGAACCGCGAGTCACCAGTGCACAACCTGCTCGTTCCAGTCGAACTCGAGTGCAAGACGACGATGGTGACCCGGATCCAGTTCTGTGCCAACGCATAGCAACCTTGGTACGTCGTGCAAAGTGTTTGCAGGGAATGAGATTGTAACATATTTGCTCGCAGATCGATTGTCTGGAATCAGAGCTAATGGGACGCATAGAAGATTTGGTGAGTGATTAGAATGAAAAGATGGCTGGGTTATATCGAAGCAAGTAGTCTTACATGGGTGTTGCAGAATGAGCTCGAAGAACAGCTATCCAAGCTACAAGACGAAGTCGTAGCCCCAGCGTCCCATCAAACCCACTCCCCAAAAGTTCTTGGCTGAGTCAAAAACATAATGCACACGGCGTTCATGATGTGTTTTTGGGCGCCCACATTTTCCAATGTGGGTGCCCAATCGTGTATTGTATATCCATCCATCTATCCATCGGCCTCTGTTGCTGCTATCTCTACGAACTCATAGGCTCCAGCCGCCAAATTCGGCGAGTCGGGCGTCAATACGCGCAATGGACTCCTCGCCGAATCCTTCAATGCCCTTCGCATCCATTTGCGAGAGCTCCTTGGTTGTAAGGAACACGACGTTATCTGGCTGCAGCGGGCGCTCCTTGCGCCAACGTGAGAGGTAGAGGCGTTCGCGGCCTCCCTGCCGAGCTCCACTAATGGCACTACGCCCGCGCCAGATCTCCTGGTAGATAAACTCGATCTCATCCTTCTCCAGATCGATCTTGCCCTCGTTGAAGTGGTCGCGCTCGCGCTGCTGCAGTTTCTGGTGGAGCTTGTTGCGCTGGTCACGGGAGAGCCGCGCGATGGCCTCCGGCGTGAACTTCTGCCCTGCCAGGTCGCACAGCACGTACGCGGCCATAGTTTGGCCGAACAGTGCGGGCATCGTGCCCAGCACCGGGATGACGCGAATCCGGAAGTTCTCGACGTTGCCAAACTCCTCCGGCTTGGCCGCCTGCTCGGGGTCCAGCGGAAGCAGCTTGCAGACGCTCTTCTCGCTCGAGTACACGGTCGTGATGTCGGAGGTGGAGATCCCCTTCTTCTTGAGGAAGTAGCGCATCTTGGTCGCCAGCGGGTCGCGCACGGCGTCCTTGAGCGAGCCGATCTGGAGGCGCGTGGGGTCGGCCTTGCCGCCTGCGCCGGTGGCGGTCACGATCTTGAGGTTCTTTACTGTCACAGCCTCCAGCAGCGCCAGCTTGGTGGTCACGTCGTCGATGCAGTCGAGCACGTACGTCGGGTTGCCTGCGTCACACGGCGGATTAGTCCCGCTGCAACCGCTTCATTAGGACTCGAAGCCAGCCGCACCCTCCAGCAGCTCGTCAGCGCAGGAGGCTTCGAACATGACCGGCAGCGCCTCGACCTGGCAGTCGGGCACGATCTGCTGCAGGTGGCGACGCATGGCCGCGACCTTGGGCGTGCCGACGTCGGCGCGCGTGGCGACCGCGTGGCGGTTGAGCGACGAGAGCGTGACGTTGTCGAAGTCCACGAGCCGCAGGCGGCCGACGCCCGAGCGCGCGAGCATGTGCGCGGCGTGCGAGCCGACGCCGCCGACGCCCACGACGACCACGAACGCGCCGCGCACGGCCGCGAGCCCCTCGGGACCGAAGAAGCTCGCGATGCGCGACAGCTGCTCGTCCAGCAGCTCCTGCGCCTTGGCCTGCGAGCCCCTCGCGGCCGCCTCAGACGCCGCTGCGAGCTCAGAATCAGGAGACGGAGAGCTCAGGAACCGCTGGGCGGCCACGGCGAAGGCCGCGCCGGCGCCGAAGCCCGCGAGCAGCGCCAGCGCCAGCGCGTCGACCCCCAGCACCTTGACCATTTAGCTTCCAGTCGATGACTTGTGGACGATAGACGTGGTGATTGGCAAGAGGGAGGTTGCGAGAAGGTCGCGCATGTGACATGCACGCAGCTGACGTCAGAGCAGATTCGGGCTGCTGACACAGTCTATACCATACAAATACCAAGTCATGAAAGGTCGGAGTTTCAAATATAAAGTCAGCAGACTGTGGCAGCAGTGCTACTATAGGCTTCCGCCACCTACTTTGATCGCTCATTCCCCGACGAGCTCCCCAAGCGGCAGAGCTCCTCGCCCTCGAGCCCGAGCTTGCGAACCAGGAGACGACGATGGCGGCCAAGCAGGCGGCGCCCAAGCGGCTGACGCGCGACGCGTGGTCCCAGTGGATCGGCGGGCTCGACGCGTTCCTGTTCGACTGCGATGGCGGTGCGTCACGCTCGAGAGCGGCGGCGCAGGCGTCCCAAGTGCTGACGGCGCGTGGCCATGCGCAGTGCTGTGGGTCGGCGACCAGCCGATCAAGGGCGCGAAGGAGCTCGTGAGCCTGCTGCGCTCTCTCGACAAGCGCGTCATGTTCGTGGTGAGTCTCAGGACGGATGAGAGGTGCCGAGGTGGCCGCAGTGACTGACGCGGGCGCTTGGATGCTTGACAGACCAACAACTCGACCAAGAGCCGCGACACCTACGTCCAGAAGCTCGGTGAGGCCTTGCTGCTACTGCTGCAGGTATCATGAAGCTGTGCTCTGATGATGGGTAATGTGGTTGTCTAGCTTCGCACGGCATTACTGCCGTCAAGGAGGACATCGTCACGTACGCTCCAGCCTCTCTGATTGGAAAGACAATGCCAAGAATGCTGATCTGCGTAACGTGAGCAGGTCGGCGTGGGCAACGGTGCAGTACATGAAAAACCAGAAGATGGAGGGCAAGGTGTACTTTGTGGGCGAGCCCGGCCTTGGCCAGGAGCTCGCGGCCGAGGGCTTTGAGCCCTTCGGACTGGAGCACAGCGACATCAAGGGTCTGCCCATGCCCTTCACCGTCGACAAATCGACAAAGGCTGTTGTTGTGGGCCTTGACCGGTGCGTTTTTTTAATTCACTGGTATCACATTCATGGGGCTGACAGCTGACGGAACGCGTTTGAATCTTTAGCTATGTGTCGTACTACAAGCTCGCGTACGCCACTGCGTGCATTCGCCAGATCCCGGAGTGCCGCTTTATCGGCACCAACCCGTACGTGCACTGTTGCATTGTGACTTACGTGATCATCCTTACTGAGAGAACCCGATTCTTTGGCTTTCCATAGCGATCAGACGTTCCCTGTGGAAGGTGCCATCATCCCCGGTGGTGGCTCGATGATCCACCTCATCGAGTGCGCGTCCAGCAAGTACGTGACTAATGCTCAGTAGCTGGGAAGCAAGATCGTGTATTGACCGCATTGCTTTACGAGTTCAGGGCCCCGGAGGCGATTATCGGCAAGCCGTCCCAGGACCTGCTCAACACCATTGTCGACACATTCAAGCTCAACCGCTCGCGCACGTGCATGGTACTGTGTAGCTCCCCCATCTTTCTTTCCGCTGTGCACGTTAACTGATTTCGAATTGGCTACTCAAAACAGGTTGGCGATCGCCTGAACACCGACATGGAGTTTGGACGCCTCGGCGGTTTGCAGACCCTCCTCGTGCTTTCGGGCGTGACACCCGAAGCGGAGCTCTCCCACATTGAGAACCCAAACCACGTTCCGGACCACTTCGTGGATTCGGTCGACGTGCTGAACGTGCTGCATCTGCAGACCCAAAACTAAGCTTTGCTATTCAGCCTCTCGTGATCTTGTACTACTGAAGGTCTGAAAGAACGAGCAACGAATAGACAAAAACAGCTTGTGGACATGGATTGATTTGTTATACTTGCGTCTACACGACAGGCGACATATCTCCACTTGACTTGGTTTTCAGGCGCGGAATCGGTGCACTGTTGGAATTCACGAATGCGTCAAACATAGAGAAGCCGCCGCCTCCACCTCCGCCGCCTGACGTCACCAGTCCTCCAGGGACACCAAAGCGGTTCACTCGCGGCACTGAAGGCTTCTTCTTGGGCCGAGTAGTGACACCAACGTTGAATTGCCGAGATGCGTTGTCAGCAGCTGCAGCTCGCGCCAAATCTTCTTCAATACTGTCTCGTGGGGACATACCGTTCCCGAACGAGTAAGACGGCGATGGCATGCCACCATCACCAATGACATCAGCTGGAATATCTGTTGCTGGGCCTGGTCGCCGACGCAAGGGTGACGCCATTACTGGCGACTTTAGTTTTGAACGCATGTGGAGCGGCATCGGAGATTTTGACAAGCCCTTGGTAAACTCAAGAAACTGCCTCTTCTCAGGTGGAGGAGTAGGTTCCTTTTGAGCAGACTCATCTCGTGCTCGTTTATGACTGGCATTGGTAGGTCGAGATCTTGTTTCCTGAGGCCCTGCATTGGTCGCTGGCGCATCCGTCAAGATCTGCTGGAATGCAGCACGCTTTTCTGCGAGGGTGTTGGCAGCCGTCTTCTTGAGAGGCTTTTTCTTCTTCATTTTAGGCGTCGCGACATCTTGGTGCATCTGGGAGATCCGCGTCAGAATTTCGGCCTTTCGCAAGGCTTGCTCAACCTCGCTGAGTTTGTCACGCTTGTCTTTCTTCTTGGACTTATTTACCGGTGGCTTAGCAGGCTCTTTGCCTCCACCAACGTCGTCCATGGACTCGCTGCTCGTGTCATCATGCACAGCCGCTGTCTTCTTACGTCCTGGCTTCTCCTTCGGCTTGTCCTTCTGGTTTTGAGGAGCACTAGCCATGGAGTCTTCATCTTGCTTGGAGGCTTTCTTCTTCTTCACGGCAACTTCTGCAGCAACATCGCGAGATTTCACTTTCGAACCATCCGTAGACTTCTGCTTCGCAGACATTAATGCGTCGTCGGAGTTGTTTACCCCAGCTTGAACATGTGGTACCGCTGCTTTCGCATGACCGTTTGTTTTCTTTACCTTTGTAATACCCGAGACCGCCATTTCTTGCATTAGGTTTCGTGTCGTGCTTGGGGCACTCTGAGCTTCCTTCAGCCTCGCTTGTTGCTCCTTCTCGACCTCCTTTCGTCGCTTCAGTGCCTTTTTGGGAGTCACCGTCATCGGCTCGGGCTCCTCTTCTACCTGTTCTTGCTCTAGAGCTTTGCGCTTCTTCTCACCCTTCTTGGTGAAGTCGAAGTCTACGTCATCGCTAACCGCAAGCTTTCGCTTTCGCTTCTGAGGCGTCGGTGTCAGCGCTCTGGGTGCAGACGTTTTGGGGCGGACAGGCCGGGGCGGAGACGCAGCAAAGGGGAGGATGAGGCTAGTCACCGAAGGCTCGTTGTCAAAGTCCGAGTCGTCGCTTGCCTTATCTTGGGATAGAATGTTGAGCAGGTCGTTGCCATCATCTAGTTCTGGGACTGGACTGCCCAGGCCAAAATCAGCGGGGAAGTCGTCCAGTTCATCATCCTCGGGGATTTCGGCCAGTTGAACTGCCTCTGGCTGCTTGGCAGCCGTCTTCTTCATTTTCAGCAGCGACACTTTGTCGTCGGCCTTCTTCGACGTCTTCGAGTTCACCTTTGGCTTGGATGCGGGGGCTGCCGATGTGTCCCGCTCAGAAGCCACCTGCTTCTTCTTCTCGGCCTTTTTGGACGCCACCGTCGTGAACTCGCTCTTGCTAGTGGTCACCAGCGCGCCCCCGCGCCGCCGCCGCAGCTCCTCGGCGTGCTCCTCGGCGTACAGCAGCGCTTCCTCTCTCGCCCTGGCCGCATTGGCGCTCGCCTGCACCCTCAACGCCCGCGCCTGCTCGCGGAAGAACTCGAGCTCTTCCTCCTCCGCTCGATCGCGTAGAACGAGCTGCTGCCACGTGTTTTGCAGCTGCTTGCGCTTAATGTCGATGAGCTCCCACTGACAGAATAGAGAGAGAGACCGACGTTAGTCTTCTCCCGCCCATAACTTTGCTCCTAGCGCAGCTGTGAGCGCGGGCCGGGCTTAAACGAACCTCCAGCTTGTAGACTTCGAGCAACGCCTCCTCTGGGTACTGCTGCGCGTCCGCAGCGCTCGCCACCGCCGCCGCGGGGCCGCGCTCGCGGGCCATCGCAGCGTTCCTCGATTGGCGCGAAAATGCCGCATAAATAAAAAACCTTTTCAAAAAAACCTAGCTGTAAAACCTGTTGACGCTTGAAGACGGCCTCTTGTAAAGGGATCTGAATGGCTCGTGTACAGGGAGAATCCAGTTGTCGCTCATCGTCCAAAATTGAGCTCTTGCTTTTACTATACGAACCTTTATTTAAATGATGTCCAAAATGTTGGTGCTCCGAGTTCTTGATTTTACTATGCGAATCTTTATTTAATACCTCCAGCTCAAGAGGCTCGTGTACAGGGAGAATCTGGTTGTCGCACCAGAAGGGAGGCAAGCGATCATAGTGAGTTCAAGCGCTCGAGAAAGGCGACCGAGCGGCAGCATGACGGGCTTCTGGCACCTGGCCGAGGGCATCACGTGCCACGCGTGGAACAAGGACCGCTCCAAGCTGGCCGTGAGCCCCAACTCCAACGAGATCTGGATCTTCTCGGGCTGCCAGAACCCGGACCCGGCCGCCTGGCGCAAGGAGGCCGTGCTCACCGAGGTGCGTCGAGGTGGCCGTGGAGATGGCGAAGTGGAGGGGGAATAGCTGTACTAACGCGCACGCTTTTGTACGCTCGCGTAGCATGACATGGTGGTGACGGGGCTGGACTGGTCCCCCGTGCACGACAAGCTTGTGTCGTGCTCTCACGACCGCGGCGCCTTCGTGTGGACCTACAACCCGTCGTTCCGCAAGTGGGAGCCGTCGCTGGTCGTGCTGCGCATCACGCGCGCCGCCATCAACGTCAAGTGGAGCCCCGACGGTAAGGATGAAGAAGCGCTGCTTGGAGGGAGGCGGATGGATGTGCTGACGGAGTTGATGATCGATGGCAGGCAAGAAGTTCGCGGTCAGCAGCGGCGCCAAGTGCGTCTCGGTCTGCTACTACCAGGCGGCCGAGAACTGGTGGGTCAGCAAGATCATCAAGAAGCACAAGTCGACGTACGTGGCGCTGCAGTTGGTCACCTGCGCCTGGAGTGGTTGAACCAACAACACCCGTTTATGGCGACCTTGCAGGGTGACGGACCTGGACTGGCACCCGAACAGCCAGCTCCTGGTGACGGGCAGCACGGACCTCAAGTGCCGCGTCTTCTCGGCGTACGTCAGCGACGTGGATGGCGCGCCCGACGCTGGCCCCTTCCAGGCCCTGGCACCTTTCGGCGAGCCTCTGGCTGAGTTCGACAACGCCAGCGCTTGGGTGAACGCTGTGGCATGGTCGCCCAAGGGCAACCGCCTCGCCTTTGCCGGTATGTTCGTATGCGTTGATTTACACTACACAAACAATCACTAACTAGTGTTGGTCTAGGCCACGGCTCCTCTGTGCACTTTGTGCATTTCGGCGCACCTGGCGAGTACCCGACGATCCAGGTGAAAAAGAAATTTCTTTAATACCAACTACACAGCAACTCCAGCGGACCACTAACTCTCGATTTCTTGCACGATTCAGTCGATTCGCTACTCGTCGCTTCCCATGAACCGTATTCTGTTCCTCTCGAACGACTCACTCGTTGGTGTCGGACACGACTTCAACCCCCTTCTTTTCTCCGCCGATGGAAACCAGTTTTGGTGAGATTAATGCTTTCTCGGCGTGCAGGTTATTGCCCGATCTGACATCATTGCTTTTGCAGGTCGTTTGTTGAGTTTGTCGACAAGAAGCCCTCGGACAGTGCCGCTGTCAAGCGCAACTCGGGCAGCTTCAGCGCAGGTACAATTTGTCGTAGTTATTTGATACCGTACCCGCCACTGATATTTGTGCCGGGTTGTCCAAAGCGCGGAGCCTTTTCGAGAGCAAGGTTACTCGGGGCCAATCGTCGGATGCGACCCAGCTCGACAAGGGCCAGCTCTGGATGTGCGTGGAGATACGAGTTTGCTCGCAATGGCGGAATCTAAAGATACTAACTCCGCGCGATGTCAACAGGAAGCATGAGAGTGCCATCACGGATATCCAGGCATACACCCGCTCAGCTGCTGGATCTGTGTCGGCTTTCACTACCTCCGGTATGTATACCCGATCTCGCATTCTTGATTGCCCGTGCAGTGTTGCTAACAATTTTGTGATCGTTGTTTTCAAAGCTCTCGACGGCCGAGTGGTCCTGTGGGACCTTGCGAGCCTAAGCGTTCAGATGGGCAAGCTCCACCTCTAATTGCTCACGAGACGGTCTCGTCATGAACATCAGAGTCGCAAGGAGTGGCGTGGTCGAACCGATAGACCTTGTTCATCTGATGCACCAATGATCTCTGAAACAAATCAAGCGTACGAAAATCATCGACTCTATTCCGTTAGTCGTACAGCTTTTTGATCCGGCGGTACTCCTGTCGGTACTGGTTCTCAACGATGGATGCTTGGCGAAAGTCCTTCCACTCCGGGAACTCTTCCAGCAGCGCCTTTTGGTCGAGCGACAGCAGGAGCTGAATTCCTTGACTAACATCGTTCAGTGTGCGTGCAAGGTCGATATGATCAGGACTCAGCAACCCACGCTGCAGCTCAAGCAGTTCGTAGCTGCTACGCAGAAAGAGGATAGCGTACTCGCGCACGTCCTTGCCGGGGAGACTCTTGAGCAGCAGGTCGCAACAGTCAGCGACGAGCTTGTGGATCCGCATGAAGACGATATGGTCGTGCGCAGTCATCTCTAGGGCGTCTGAAAGTGCCTCGAGCGCAATCGACAGCACGGTTGCTGCGCTGGCTTCGCTGCCCTTGAGCATCTCCTCGCTTCCCGCCAGCACTTTTTCCAGCTCGATCATGTTCGCTTCTTGAGAATTTGCCTGGGCAGCAGTGGCTGGGGGCGGCAGAACGCTGTCGCCGCGCTTGCAGAGCGGGCACATGCACTCGAAGCCAAACTGCTCGCGCAGGTTCTTCTGCCGACGCTCGCGGCTCTGCTCGCGCGGGTAGAGGTACGAGATGGTGAGCGGCTCGCCCTTGGCGACCCGCTTGGCCACGCGCACCTCCGAGATGCCCTCGCCGTCCCCGGCGACCGACGTCTCGGGCGTGAACTTGACGCAGTTGGGGTTGCAGTCGTGGTTGAAGATGGCGTTGTACAGGAACACGCCGCTGTCGAAGGCGTTGCACTGCATTGTGAACACGTTCTGCAGCAGCTCATCGTGGTGCAGCGGGAGGTCGCTGAAGTTGCCCACGAGCTCGGCGATCTGGTCATCGTACTTAGCCCTGCCGGCCGCGAGCACGTCCGCTGGCAGGTCGCCCAGCTCGCGCGGGTAGAGGAAGCTCAGGTGGTCCATGATGTCGCGGTAGTCGGGGCGCGAGAGCACGCTCTCGAGCGTGGCGACGAAGAACTCGTCGTCGGCCGGCTCGACGTCCCGCGGCCACGGGATGTAGACCTGCTCGACCAGGATCTGCGTGCCCGGCTCCAGGTCGCGCGCCGCCACGTACCCGCGGCTGCCCCCGACGCTTTCCAAGCTCTCGTCGAGCTCGATCGGCCCCACGGCCAGTGGCCGCACGTCGTCCCAAGGCGCGTACAGGCTGCGCACGAAGCCGTCGGGCGACGCGATGGGCTCCGAGGGAGAGGCCGAAGCTGGAGCTGGAGCTAGAGCCACCGGGGGCACTAGTGGCGCGGCCTCGAAAGACGGCGCCGGCGCCTGCTGCTCATCGTCGCTGCTGTCGTCGTCGAAGAGCCCGAAGGCCGCCGCCACGGACGCGCTCGGCACCGGCCGACTCATTGGCTGCTGGTTGTCTTTGACAACAAAGCAAGACCACCTCGTATCCCTCTCATCCGATATATCGTGCCTCGGAAAACACATATGTTATCATTTTTTGTCCAAAACGGTGCTCAAAATCCCTCGTTTCATCTCTTTGGCTAGGGACCTCTGCTGTTCTAGACAGGTTTTTTATGTTGACACATTTTGAAGGTGACAGCTAGCTACTTGAGTTGAGCCATTGTCGGCCCGGGCTCCCATCGAGCGCCATGCCAGTTGCTGACATCGACTCGGAGACCGAGGACCGCAAGAAGAAGCCCACGTGATTGCACGGCAGTGAGTGCGAAGCCACGGCAGCAGCAGATGCCAGCGACGCGCACTAAAGACATGGCAAACACCGAAATCTAAGAGCCCAATGACTGCAACAAGGTGTTCGTCAAACTCTTGCTATCACGGGCCACAGCGGCATCATCTCGCGCTATCGAGATTTTTACATGGTACCAGGTTACCGTTGCAGAGCAACGAAAGTGAGAGGCGCATGCTGTAGGCTTTGCCAGAAGGAGCTACCGACCGTGGCCACTGTGCGTGGTAGTTGAGCCCGCTGGTGTCGTGAAGCTTGGATCTTGTGCGAGTCCGACAGGAAGTTTGGTGCTCAATGCCGGTACTCAGCCATCTCTGTAAGGTAGCGCGATGAGGCTTTCGCATTTATCGCTAGACACAGTTTCTTGGCAATGGTGGTGATTAAGGTCTCTCTATTTGGAGCCAGGGTTGTGCACAAACCAGCGTGAGAAATCCATCAAGTTCCGCTTGGATGTTGTTGCTGGTTTTGAAGCTGGAGCCGCGTCTAAGCCGTTTAAGTACGTAGCATCCGGCCCTCATCAGCTGTCTTTGAATGTTGTGCTTGGCAATGGTATTGCTGCTCGTGATATGATTTCGATGAAGTGATCCACGAAATGATTTCTGTATGAAGTGATCCCAAGTCGGGAATTCCCAACATACTTGCCCAACAAAGTATTTGGCGTACGATACAATGCTTTTTTTACTGTTACCCCCTCACTCCATGTCCCAATCTCTCCTTTCGTCCATTCTACTTGTAGCACTCGAGCTTTCATCGTCCCCACATCCTAGAAAGGCCGTTGTCGTCAAAGGAGACCCCTCCAGCAGACGCGCAACAGCGGCGAGAGATTCCACAATCTGCGCCAGCGGGGATATAACGTCCATTTCGACGCGCAGTCTAGTGATGACGCTGGTGGTCGGGTGGTGCTCGAAGCGCATGACGGACTCGAACGCCACTCGCCGCCCGCGGAGCTTTTGTTTAAGGGAATTGCTGGTATCGTCGTCGTCGTCCAAACACGGGAAAAGTCGGCGCATGTTCGAGTCGTACAAGTCTACAACCACCCGCGTGGTAGCCATGAGTGAGTTTGGGTATCCGTTCGCCTGCTCGATGCGCACGAGCTGAATCTCGTGTCGCTCGAGGCAGTCCGCCCACCGTGCCCATTGCTCAATGAGCGACGTCGCCCCATGACATGCACTTCCAACGAGGTGGACTTCCGATGCGAGTGCCAATCGAAGAAACTTTCCCTGAGCCTCGACGTACGGGTCTTCGTTTGACGCCCCGCTCTCGTTATCTGCTGTATTTGCGAGTCCGGACGACGATTGTAGAAGTACGCCTGGATCACGCGCAAGGTGGCGAACAAAGTCGACGGCGATGGACCACGGACTGAGCTTCGCGTGTCTCCCGTACGTGAGCGACCGGCGGTGGAGCTCGAGCTCCCGGACCTCTCTTCTCAGCTGCCCGAGTGCGCCGCTGAGCTCGAGCCGCAACGCGCGCTGCTTGTTGCGGTACCTGGCCTGGTTGGCTCTGCACTGCTCTCTCCTGCGCTCCGTCTTGATTCGGATGCGCTTCTTCTTTGGCTTGGGCGGCTGTTGCTCTGCGTACGCCTCGCTCACGCCCACCGATGGACCCTCCTTGGCCGTGGGTTGCTGCAGGGGCTCTGCTGACCGCATGGCCCCGCTGTCATTGTGATCGATCGGTCTCTTGAGCCCAACGGAGCCTGTAGCCGAAGCAGCCTCGATAGAGGCTTTGGAGCGAGCTGCAGTGGTCGCAAAGGCCCCAAAGCTCGGCAAACTCGGCCCTGGCGAGGGATCAGCGGCCACGAACGGATCGGCGCCCTCTGCTCGCACGCGAAGGCCCGAGATCACGCTGTCGCTGAGCTGCAAGGCCGACAGGTCCGGTCGACGCCACCGAAGCATGTCGAGGCGCCAGTGACTTGGAATTTGTAAGGAGGCGCAGAGGACGCGGGCTGTCGCTCGCCGAAACCAACTCTGATGTGGAAATGATGCCGCGTTGTGAAGTGATCCCTCGTCGGACAGTTGGCTGACGTCTTCAGATTTGTATGCTATACACAACTTGTTACAGGCGTG
>JAASGX010000691.1:0-15832 GCA_023334415.1 Phytopythium chamaehyphon | reverse complement strand
GACCGCGAGCGCGGCGACGGCTTCGGGCGGCGCGAGCAGGCGCGAGGCCCGCCGATGCCCGTGGAGCGCGGGTTCGTCGTGTCGATGCGCGAGAACTTCGGGTTCATCAGCGGCATCGAGCGCGAGGGAGACCTGTTCTTCCACGTGACCGAGGCACCCGTGGATGTGCGCGTGGGCGACGAGGTCGAGTTCCGCGTCAAGTTCAACCAGCGCTCGCAGAAGGACCTGGCCGTGCAGGTCGTCGTGCTGCCCAAGGGCTCCATCGTCATGGAGGACGTACGTGGCGTTAGTGTCTGGGTGTGTGGGGGTATTTAGCAGGGACTGAGCGCGGGTGGACGCTTGCGTGCAGGTCGTGGACGAGTTCGTGGAAGGAGTCGTGACCAAGGGCATGCCCAGCAGCTACCGATCGTCCTCGTACAACAACAGCAACTCCCGCCGCGACGAAGGCCACGGACTCATCGAGGTGGCCAAGCAGGCCGAAGCGGAGGAAGGCGGCGAGGACGCCAAGGACGCTGCGACGGGCGAAGGGGAGACGGCTGAGGCGCCAGTCGCTCGCAAGGTAGTCGTGCGCTTCAACAACGACAGCGTGACGGTGCCGGAGACGGACAGCGACAAGAACCAGGACGACGAGGCGTCGCAGAACCGACAGAAGGGTGGCCGCAGCCACGTCAAGCTGCCGCGCTTTGGCGACGAAGTGCGCTTCCGCATTGCGACGCACCGCAAGACGGGCGTCAAGCGCGCGGTGAACTTGACAGTCACGGTCTCTGCCAAGGAGAAGCTGGACAAGGAGATTGAGCAGAGGCTTGCGACGATGGAGCGAGAGCTGGGAATCGTAGACCGTATCAAGGCCGGCGGAGGTTTCATCAAGTGCTGCGACCGACAGGATGATGTCTACTTCCCGTTCCACGAGGTGCAGGAAGACGATGCAAGTGGCAAGGAGGGGGAAACTGGTACTTCGCATGGCCACCGGCCCTCGAAGAGCTCGCTTCGTGAGGGCGACGAGGTCTCGTTTTACGTGTATGAAGACCAAGACGACGAATCCGGTCGCTCGCGCTCGCGACTGACAGCACTACGCGTGCAAAAGTTGCCGAAGGGCACGGTTTCTTTCGAGGAGCTGATTCGATCGGATGTGGAAGGCACTGTGACGAAGGTTCCGAAGGAGCCGCGAAATGGCCCTGAGATCCAAGGTATCATCACCCTAGATGAACAGCCTGTCAATGATGTGGTGGCAACCGATGAGAATGCTGCTGCTGCTGCGACCGAGGAGGCTGCAAAGGATGACAAGCCAAAGAAGAAGGGCTTGCTGAAGAAGAAAAAGAAGGCTACCGTTCCTTTCCGTCTGTCTGATGCCGAAGACATGAGCTACCAGCCGGCATCTGGAGATCGTGTTGTGTTCGACGAGATTCTGGAGAAGCGATCAGGAAAGCGCAAGGCAATTCACGTGCGAGTATTGGAGCTCAACCCGAAGAACCGCGAGACCGGAGTTATCTCAGCCTTGAAGGATGACTTTGGTTTCATTAAGTGCGCCGAGCGCCCCATGGACGCATATTTCAGGTTCACGGATGTGATGACTGTGCGAAATGACTTTCGCTCAGGCACAGAGGTGTCCTTTGATGTCAGCATCGACTCTTCTCGACCGGATAGTGCTCGCGCGACGCGGATACAGATTTTACCCCACGGAACTATTCAGTGGGAGACAATTGTTGCAGAGGAGCTTGCAGGTGAGGTCACTGTAACTCCTTCTAAGCGCACGAACAACCCTCGCGGCGGTAATGTGAAGCTTTTACAGAAGGGCCACAATGGTCGCATCCAGTTGTCTGCACCAGAAGGCAAGTTCATGCTAGACTTTCTGCCAGATCTGAAGAACCAAGTGGACTCTGCGTTCATTGCCGCCGACGCGAGTGACCTGCAAGAAGACGAGGACATTCGCTTGGAGTTCCCGTCGTTCCTGTCTAAGTACGAACGCGCGCTGATCCATGAGTATTGCGATTGGCTTGGCATCAAGCATGAAAGTGAGGGTGATAAGTACAATCGTCACCTAGTGCTGGTGGCCAAGGGCAAATTACTCGCTTCGGATGTCGCTTCCAAGGATGAGCCACGTCCGCGCCCCGACATAGAGTTTAAAATGGAGGATGTGGCCGACGTGCGCTACGACCCACACGTCGGAGACGAAGTCAAATTCCAGCTTGGGTTCTCAAAGCGCACTAAGCAATTCCTTTGCAAGGCGATCGTGTGCGTTAAGGCAACTGCGCCGCAGAAGAAAACGGCGGAACCAAAGGAGACCCCGAAGGCTGTGGGCATCAAGGCAGAAGGATTCATCGCAACCATCAAAAGCGAAGGTTTCGGATTCATCCGGCCTGCAAACAAGGGCGCTGGTGTTGAAGAGAACGTGTTCTTCCATGTCAATGCGATTGTGAGCGGCGAGCGATTGGATGATCTGGAGGAGGGAATGGAGGTCCAGTATACTGTTAGCTACGACGACAAAAAGAAGAAGTCGAGGGCAGTTAACATCTCGATTGTCCCTGCTGGTACTATCAAGGAAGTAGAGGTGCAGAGTCTGCGCGGCGTTGTATCGCGCGCTAGCATCCTGCAACGTATGAAAGGTGCCCGCTTTAACAAAACGCAATCGAACAAGCCCATGAGCACAGTCGGCAAGATCCGCGCCGTCTCCGGTCAAGAAGGAGCTGACGGCGAGGCAGATGCAGCGAATGACGATGAAGACGATAACGATGCGGAAGATGTGGATGTCCAGGATGAAAGTGACGGTGCTGGAGAGGACGACGAAAAGCCTGACGCTGCTGCGGAAGAGCCTAACGACAACAAGAAGTCGGCCGGGACCAAGACTGCGGCGAAGACAAAAAAAGATAATCGCCTGTACTTCTACCACATTCAAGACGTCGTCGACCACAGCGTTGTCTTGCGCGAGGGTGACGAGATCGAGTTTCTGCCGCAGGCGACCGCAAAGGGAATGCGAGCCACAAAGATCAAGGTTATCGCCTCTCATTCCGTTGAGGGCATCGTTGTGTCGTCAGATGACCTCGGTGGCATCATTCGCATTGACGGGGATGATGCGGTTGAGGCACGTTTCGGCGCGCGCAATGTGCTTCGCGGAGATATTCTCAAGGAGGGTGACCGTGTCGAGTTCGCGTACCGACGCCCTGCTCCGCCGAGCAAGAAGCAAAAGAAAAAGGCTGCGGCTTCGACCTCTACTGAAGGTGGTGAGGCTGGTGAAGCTGAAGCTGCCGACGGTGCTGCTGAAGGTGCTGCCGAGGGTGTCGAGGTGGCGCGCACAGAGAGTGTGCTCGGCCAGGCCACAAGTGTCCTTCGCATCAGCTCTTCGACTTCAGAGATGCAAAATTCGTCGCGACGAGAGGCTCGATCAGTGAACTCGACGCTATTGCAAGCCATGCGCCAAGTCGGAGTGAACGCCATGGTCGCGTCTCGAATGGCCAAGGGTCCGGATGGCACACGAGGTTTCACGGAAGGCTGGCGTTCAGATCTCTTGAACGCGACGTCCCCGGCGACCAGCAAACCGATTGAGGCCGAAGCGGTGACTACCGAAAGCGCCGCTGAAGCCGCGGCGTAAGTTGCGGTTGCATAGCGTTGCATTACAGAAGCAGCACGATAGGATATACCTTCAAGTCCATATTCCTTTTTGTCGGCATCGCCATTGTGTGTTGCAACTTGCTGCGCACTGTCAGCGCTAACCACGTCGCTCGCGGATGTAGATAGCGAAGAACTTCTCGGCGCGGCTCTCTAGCGACGAGTACGGATCAGGGAACTTGTGGCATGCAATCGCGACGACCGCCTCCTCAAATTCCGGGTATGTGATCTCCTCATCCTCTCTGGACTTGCCGACGGTGGATTCCGATTCGCTCGTCGAAACGGACCCCCGCGTGACTTTCTGGACGATGCCCAGCACTTTCTCACTGTTGAGCGTCATATCGAGGATGCCCTTGTCGAGCATGCATTGGCCAAAGGTGAAAGCAGTCATGCGAGCCTTGCGTCTCTTTTGCTTTGGGTCCTCCGCTGCATATTTGGCATACAATTCCTTGAGTGCATCCGCATATTTGATCATCAGCCGCCGAATGTTAGGTTCCTCTAACTGCTTTCGGAACAAATCCACGTCGGCCCGGAAGGCGAACGGCAGCACAAAATTGTCGACAAACAGGCAGAAAGCTTCCGAGATGGTCACTCGATGCGTCCTGGCGTAACCATCACCAGTCAGAATCGCCACGAACAAAACCTTTTCTGCAAGGCAAAGACTTACTCTGCTGGGTATTTCCTGCGGGCAATGCGAACGAGCACTTCGAGAAACTCTAGAGGGGGAAGTGCTCGGTGCGGATTGATACTTGTCTGGGAGGAAGTACAGTTAGCAACTACTACAGGGAGTGGATCTGCAAGGTGTTATTACCTACCATTTTCGGATCCATGCGTTTGAGAATGGTGTGCAGATCGGCTTCGCTCATGCCTCCTTCAAGTACGCGACAGTCACCAAGTAGCTGCGTGAGATCTCCAACTGTAATTGTCTCGGCGCCAGTCCCACCGCTTCCGCCGTGGCGAGATGCATAGCCTCGATAGATTCGTGCGAGGTCGCAATAAACTGTGATGAGGTACGTCTGCAGCAGCTTCGCCTCCCACGCAAAGTCTTCGTATGGCAACGCCAGGTCCTGAAGTTTGTGCTTAGGAATTTTGCTAAAGGCTTCGTTGGCGTCTCCCCTTGTTGCTTCGAGCTTGGTAAGCAGCCCAACTTGGCCACGCGCAAGGCGTGTATACGACACGAAACACTTGCGCATGACGATACGCGCTGCCTTTAGCCACTGAACATGACCTTCGTGCGCACGTGCATCCTCGTGGTCAATGCGCTTCTTGAGATCTAGCGTGTGCGACAGCGCCAGCTTCATCTTGGCACTCAGCGATATATCCTCTCCATCTCCGTTTTGAGGCAAAGTTGCAGCGGTGTAAGCGGTCCTGTTCGATGTTTTGCTGCTGCCATTTTTGCTATCCGCCACATTTCCATCTCTGAGCTCGCGCCACTTTGCTTTAACCGCAGTGAGCTGCTGCCTGAAATCACTGCAAGTCGCGTAGTATGCATCATCTTGTGGTGGCGTGCACGTGCAAAACATGTAAGCGAGTGCGGCAAAGTTGAATTCTGCATCGCCAGCTAGAATATCACGAGCATTGAGCAGACCAAGCGGCAACCAGAGTGCTTGTCCAACCGTGTTGATCATCAGCTCCAACCGTTTCTCAGCAGAAGTCTCAACTCGCATTTTCTCCAGATACCGCTCCATTGCAATCTCAGTCAGATCCTCGCCATTTTCGCGCAAGACAGATGATGCCTCGAGCTTCGAGATCGAGGCTGGCCCCCCACCGACGGTTTGTCGCTTCACGCGAACACGGCTCATTGCTGTATGTAACAGCTTAGTCGTGACGCCAAATACACGTCCGTCACTCAGACTTGAGTGAAAGTTGACCATCCGAGGCGCCGAAAGCCAGTCAGAAGGCTGCTTGGCAACCATCCAATTGACCCACTGCATTACTAGCTTGTCGGCACGATCTATTGATGCTTCATATGCCAAGAACGACGTTGGAGACGTATTTGAGCTCGCCGACCCGGAGCCAGAAGCACTGGTCGTAGCATCAACATCAGCACAGGCAGCTGCAGTTTCAAGATCTGCGAGTGGATTAAAAAAGGCTGGATTCTCGGGTTTATCCATTTGCTGAAGCATGTCTTTTGAGAAAACTTGTGCCAAATTGTGTTTCCCTTCACCTGACGACAGCAGCTCGATATGGTTGTCCATTTGCTGAAAGAGTGCACCAAGAAGCTGGAATGATATTTTCTTGTAGTCGACGCTTTCTGTCCGCAGGCGTTCAAGTTCGCGCGGATCAATTACTTGAGATTCAAGAAACGTGATGCGCGCTCTTGCATCACGCAGCTCCTTCCGGACGGCAACTAACTCTTGGTCTTTGGTTGATATGCTTTGCTGAAAAGCTATATATTTCTGCTCCTGAGCTTCGAGCTCATCTTTCTGTAACTGAGCACGCACACTAGCGTTTGCGTGCAGCTCGAACACATCGCCTTGTAGGTGCGAAACCTCCCGTGTCTTCTCACGCATGGCAGTCTGCTGATTCTCGGCATACAGCATAGCACCAAGGACTCGTCGCCGAAAGACAAATCGCTGCCATTCAGCCCACTGGCGATGCAATCTCATTCGACGCGCTGCATTTTCAGCTACAATTCGCCTGTGCTTATTTACGCGGGCGATTCCTCGCCAGAGGTTGAAAATCCATTGGAGCGCTATCTCGGATGCATGCGCTTGTGCTCGAGTGGAAGCTTTGCCTAAAAGGTCATCGACGGCGTGCACGACTTCTGCCTTGTATTTGACACCGTCTTGCTGCTTGAAGATAGAAAAGCACGAAAAACACATTTCAGCTGGAGCACCGCAACCAGCACACCTAGGCGGTCGAGCTGGAGAGTTAGGGCAGTTGGAAAACGATTGCAGAGGACTTATCTTCTTCTTAGGCTGAGAAAATGGTTGTTTCGAAGGCGTCGAGGCTGCACTCTCCGGCCGTTGCTGTCGTGATTGTTTAGGAGAAAAGAGGGGTCCACTTTGAGTAGATGAAAAACTTGGCAGCTGAGGAGAAGATGCACTTCCTATAAGCGCGTTGAGTGTGACGGTTGATGCGAGTGGCATTGCTGTAGTGGGTCTCGTCTTTGTTGTGGTCGTAGTTACCGCACCAGGCGATATCGCAACTCCAGCATAAGGCGAATCGAAATCAGTCGATGTCATTGCAGGCGAATGAGCTCGGCTGGATATCAGTTGATTTGGCGAGCCAAGCGGATTGGTTTTCGAGATCGGATGCGCGAGAGGAAGCGCGAAAGACGGCGCTTTCTTCATTGAATTAGCTGGCGGCGACGTTAACCTTGCTGCAGGCCCCGGTAGGGCAGCTCGCGTCGTGGCCACCCGCTCCATTGACGCAACAAACTCTTCATAAATGAGATGCCAAAGTCGACGCTGAGCGTGCTATTTTCCGGTAATCCTGAAACGGACACTTGGTGCTCCGTCACATCGACTGATCAATGCAAAAGTGCTGGAAAGTGATCGTAGCTTTCTCTCGAAGGCAAGCCTCCGTTTCGTTATTAGAGCCCTCGCCGGGTGCCTACTGCAGCACTGCGAGCTTCTGGATGGCGTCGAGCACCAGGTTGACGTGCTCCGAAACCTCCCGCGCCTTGTCCTGCCACGCGTTGCGCTGCCTGTGGCCGCCAACACCTCGTTAGAGCCCAGTACCGAGCGGAGCAACTCAAGCTTACGATAGCGCCGTACCCGGCCAGGTGCTGCAGGTGCTTGTCCACGAACGCGCTGGCCTCTTGCACCGTCATCTCGACGTGGAAGTTGAGCCCGACGTCGACCGTGACCATGCTCGTGTCCCTAATCTTGGCGCGCACGCGGAACTGCTCGCCCAGCTCCATGAGCGTCTGCAGCGGCTCGCCGCTGGCGTGCGAGGCCCGCAGCTCGGCCAGCAGCGCGCGCAGCTCGGCGTACTCGGCGGCCTCGCGCGTGATCGCGTCGCGCCTCGCCAGCGTCTGCTGCAGTTGCGGCTTGAGCACCTCGTCCACGAACGCGCCGTAGCGCTGCAGCGCCGCCGCGGCCTCGGCCTGCTGCTGCTGCTGCTGCTGCTGCCTCGAGCTCATCTCAGTCAGGATCGGAGCTGCTCACGGCGGTTCGTGGCCATACGATTTTCGAGAAAATCTGATAATATCCGGCCGTTACATCCTCGGGCTAATTGCATCGCTGCATCATGAGACCGTGATTGGCATTTTGAATTTGAGAGTTGGGATTTTGCTGCAGGACCCATGGCCGAGCAGCTGGAGGACGACGTGCAGCGCGTGCTGGAGCTCGCGAGGGCCCAGCAGCTCACCTGTCGGCCTCGAGGCAAAAAGTTGACTGCGACCAATGGACAGATTGGTGCACACTCGCGTCGGGTTCAGCGACACCGCCATGGTTCAGAGTCTGCGCAGACGACGCTCGTGGCCGAGAGGATGAAAAGCCTTCGAGCTATCTACGCGCTAGACAAGTCGACGAGGCATCTGGCCGACTGCAGCGCTGTATCCGTGCGTCGACACCAAATATCGCAGCCGAGCGAAACAGGAGTGGAGGATCCGGAATTTGCCCAGCAGCAGCTGGACAGGCGACGCGAGCTGTACAAACTTCATTATAGCGGAAGTGGACTAGTAGGCGCGACATGCGCAACAACCGGACTCCCGAAGCTTGAGAGTCTCGTTGATGCCGCAGAGCAAGCAGCAAAAACAGCCAGTCGCTCGTTGGCGTTGCGCGTTGGGGCAGCGGTATTGACCTCTCGTGGTCGGATCTGGACAGGATGCAACGTAGAAAGCACGTCAAACGACAAGTACAGCATATGTGCTGAGCACGCCGCGCTACTGAAAATGGTCACGTCTGGTAGTGATTTCAACGAAGGATCCTCTTTTGATGAAGTCGAGGTTGTGGAGGCACTTGCGATTTGCAGTGATCGTAAGGACCAAGCTCTACCGTACCCTTGCGGCGGCTGTCGTGAATATATGGCAAGATTTGGCGACTTTCCAGTTTACCTGCTAAACTTTGGCGGACAGACGGAAGAGACTCGATCATTCAATTTGTTTCCCGGTTCACGGCACAGTGATATTATGCAGATTTCCAAGCAATCAAGCTCAACAACCTGCAGCTCCAAAGGCCCCACTCCGGTTAAATCTGCAATAGTTAAGCGCCACTCTTCCTCAGAAGGAGCGGGTGCTCCCCCTTTGAACATTGCTGACTGGACAGTCGAACAAGTGGCTCAATGGATTGTGGACGATGTAGAACTCCCACAGTACCGTGACGTATTGCTTCGCAACAAAGTGGATGGATGTGTTTTGATGCATCTCGAAGATGCCGATGTACATTTGTTGCTCGGGATTGTACACCCTCTGCATCGTAAGCGATTACTTGCGCATATAGATCGTGTACGCGACCGCGAACTACTTCTTCATGGGATTGACTATGGCCAGCTGCAAGACTATCTAGCAGTGCTCGATCGCGACAGAATAGCAATAGTAGCAAAACTCAAGGCTACGTTTGACCGGTTGGATAAAAACAAGGACGGGGTTTTGGACTTCGCTCAAGCCCATGAGGCTCTGAAGACATTAGGGAGTGGACTTAGTTCTCCGCAGGCAGTTGAGCAGCTCTTTCGCAATGAAAGTCTGTTTGGTGAGGGTGCAAAAAGTGGAGCGGTAACGTTCCCTATGTTTGCAACAGCATTTTCAAAGCTTGCAATGAAGCCAGCAACCGAGGGAACTTGCGCGGGACTCGCCGGTAGAGAAAACCAAGAGGAAGACAATGGACAAAGGTGGAAGCTACCGATCATTGACCTCGCGTCACTTCGAGGATCATTCAACAAAGTTGATTCCAACCAAAGCGGCGACATTGACGCAAATGAGCTCATTCGACTTTTCAAATCACTCGGTCATGAGGACAACATTGCAGCGAAGAAAGCACATGAGTGGTTCAAATCAGTGGATTTAGACGGAAATGGTCGATTGAGCTTCTCCGAGTTTGTTGTCCGGTATTTGCAGCTTACAAAGGTCGACATACGAAAGCTGCAGACTCTATTCGAAGCAAGTGAGCCACTGAGTTCGACGAGGCTAAAGCCACGCTCAGTTCTTTGCCGGTCGCTAAAAGCTCTGTACTCAGACTTACCTCCTCAAAGTATTGATGGATGGACCGAAAACTACTTCAAAAGCAACGACAAGAGCATCGGCACAGAATCTGAGTCACTTATTCTATCCTATGCTGATTTTGTCCTCGGATGTTTTACCTTCAACACTGATGTCGCTGATATGGAACAAACGATGATGACGAAAGAAATGAAAATGGTGCTGCGCAATGATGCGCTCGTTCATCGCAGCCGAATTGTACACCTCCAACAGCAAGGGCATGTCCGTCTTTGTTCGCAGAGCTTTGAGGTCCAAGAACTGCGTCGCCAGCATGTGGAAGACCACAAACAGCGGTTGGATACTATTCGCAAGAAACACCAAGAGCGACAAAATCAACCCAATCGAACCGTTACTGAACGCGATGGGAAGTGTGCTAACAGTGACGAGGAGCGATCAGCTGAGTCGATCAAGGAGCGCCGACAGCATGAAGTCGCTGAAGTATTCGATCGTTTCGCACGTGGTAAGCGAGCTGGTCGTGAGCATCAAGCAGAAGAGTCCAAAGACTCTGATAATGAAACAAACATGCACAACAGCCGGACCATTACGGCCATTGAAGCAGCGCAGGCGATATTAGAGTTGGGAGCCGCTCTCTCTCGTGAACAGATCCTGCGATTTCTCAAAGCTCGTGACTTCGATCTCCGCAACCCACTCAATCGACGTGATTTTCAACGGGTTATTGCCCACTTGGACGCTGAGCAGCAAATACTAGGTAAGTCTCAAGGTGACTGGAAGTTTGATATCAAAAAGATCAAGACTACAGACAAACATATTAGTACTAAGCACAAAGCGAATGCATCTCGACCGAGAAGTTGCGAGGAATACGACAAGCATTTGCTAGAAAAGGCAAAAGCAAAGTCGAAAAATGCAATAAATCTCGACAAGAAGCAACTGAATCGGAGACCCTCTTGGTCACGAGAGGCAAAGCGCTCAGCTCGAAAGCATCGGCACCGCTCCAAACAACTGGATTATGACGACGAGTCTAAAGGCAATTCCTCGTCAGATTCCAGCGCAAACAATCGAAGGAGGGTTCGGAATGGTAAGCGTATCCACCGAAGAGATAGCAGCGACAGCAGCCAAGACACAGATAGCACAAATTCCGGTCGTAGTCACCAGCGAAGAACCCGACGCAATACCCGAAGTCGATCAGCTTCACGCCGTGGTGAACGACGAGGCGTCATCCGTCGTGGCAGTAGCTCGAGCTCAGATGAGACACGAAGCACAAAGAGTTCACGGACACGTTCTTCTTCTGATGAGGCGGAGATTGGCATTATGAGACGGAGTGGATTTCAAGAAGGTGATCGCGTGCGACACAAATCAACTGGAGCGATAGGATCCGTGATCCGAGTATATCGCGATTACTTTGTTGCGGACGTGCTCTATGACAGCGGTCGACGAACCAAGAACGTTGATCTTTCATCTCTTCAACTCGCACCGAGTCTTCACGCTCAGCAACTAGCGCAGTGGAAGCGTGGATTAGCGGTGTTATTTCCTCACAAACGAGGATTAAAGTCAGGGCAAGCACTTCGCCGAGGAAAAATCGTCAAGTGCCGTACAGATGGAACATTTGATATCCTAGTGGATGAGTTTGGCGAGTGCGAAACAATTTCTCGGGTGCCGATGAGCTTACTTCGAGTTGCACGACGGAAGCAGCATCCTTACTACGGTGTTGGTGCAAAGGTGACGGTACGGCAGCGGGCAGAATACCTGCGCGGTACAGTTAGCTTAGCTCGGACAGATGGATCGTATGACATTCATCTCCGCGGAGGCTCCAGAGTGCTGAAAAAGATAGCACCAGAACTGTTATCGCTTGACGATGACGACGATTATGATGAGGACGAACGCAATGAACACCAAGACATGAGTGAAAAACGAGAAAAGAATCAGCAAAGTGATGAAGATGATAAGGATCGAACATCCAAGCGAAGGAATTCAAGTGACAGCGACGATGAGAGGCCAAAGAAAGCGACAACAACAAAGAAAGACGACGATAGCGACAAATATGACGACTTTGAGCCAGAGTTTGACAAAGGCGATCGCATCGAAGCACGATTTCACGGGGGTGAGATGTATTTCCCCGGTAGAATCGCACGAGTGTTTACCGATGACACGTACGATGTCACCTACGACGACGGGGATGAGGAATCACGAGTACCGAGTCGCTTCATTCGAAGTGCCAAGTCCAAGTCTGGTTCAAGTACCACCAAGACGGCAGCGAAAACGAGCAAAGCCGACGACTACGAAGAAGATTTGTTCGAGAGCGACTAGATTCTGCGGTCGCAGGAAACGATAATCATCACACACGCAACGGGATCTATTACCTCCCCTCTTTCCGATCTGTTCCATTCCCTTTTCCTCTCAAAGATGCGGCTGCCTCTCCGTTGCTAACTCAATGGTATCGCCCTCAGCAACGGATTTGTCGATAGATGCCTCGCTATGCTTTACATGACGGCGCGGTACGTGACGTATCGACCGGCGGTCTCACTGGGGCGAATAATCTTGACGACCTGTCCGCGCGTCATGCCGTAGTAGCGCGCGATGGGATCGGTAACCTGCATGCGTGGCAGCTGCGAGTCCTTGATGCGGTAGCGCTTGAGCAGCGCGGCCTTCTCGTTGCGGTCGAGCACGCGGTGCACGGGCACGAGCGTGTGCTCCGTGATGTCGACGAGCAGCTCCGTCTCCTTGAAGTGCTCGATCTTGTAGCGCGGGGCCATCTCGTTCAGCGCCTGCCGCGCGAACGGCGTGATGCCCTCCTGCACGACCAGGATAGCCTTGGTCACGTTCTCGTCCTTCATGCGGTTGCAGTAGCTGCACGCCAGCCGTGTTAGCAATTAACACCAAAGGGAGGGAGGAGAAGAGGAGAGAGCCACGCACTTGCGGATGGGCTTGACGCCGACCTTGGTGTCCTCGGGGAAGAAGACGAATAAATTATCGCTCGGGTCGTCGATCTTCTCGACCAGGATGGTCATCATCTCGCGCGTCGGGTTGTCACCAAACTGCACGGCCTTGGTCAGCCCCAGGCCTGGAAAAGCCTTCACTTAGCAACTAGACAGGCTTTACCTGTTGCTGGAAGGACTCGGGCGTCATGACGAGCTCGTTCTCGCTCACAATGTAGCCGCTAAAGTACCAAATAGCAATTTGTGTCAATAACTCGCGCTCTAGGGCTCGCCTGGAGCCCGGAGTTGGACCGGGAGGACCCACCGGTTGTGCAGCATCTTGACCGTCGTCTTGCGCACGCGGTAGAGCCGCGAGGCCTCCGGGGTGAGCTCCGCCATCGCTTGCAGAGAGGAGAGCGAGTCGCCAACTGCCGGCCAAGAGGTCGCCTATTGAGTTGTTTGGTGGCTGGCCGACACGACGAGCTACTTTCGCATCATTGGTCAATAATTCTGCTTTTCGAGCTTTAAACGAAATACCATTGGCTGAAATATTGAGGGCTTAATATACTGTAATAACACATCTAGTGACTGTTTTCTTCCTTTCAGTGACTACTTACCTGTCAGTTCGCATACCGAAGCGTCACGTGCACGAAGGCGTCGTCTTGATGAGCATCAAAGGCGCCGACGGCCGCCACGAGCGGCATTTCGTCCGTGATGACCTTCTCCAGGGCCCTGAGCGCCGGCAGGCGGGAGTTGCAGTCCACTACGAGCCCTGGGGCGTTCGGGAACACGTACTCGAGGCCGTTCCCCAGCACGAGGTCCCACAGCTGGAGCGGAGCGCGGTCTGTCAGCAGCTTCACGGTCTCGTGGACTTCTGGCAGCAGCTGCGTCGTGACTGTCCACGGGCCGAACTCGTACGTCTCGCCAGACTCGATGACGGTCCCCGGAGCGGCGTGCTTGGGGGGCCGGACGGGGAAGAACCGGTCGCGGAAGATGATGAGCTGCCGGTCGTGCGTCAGGTACGATCGATTGCCCTTCTTGAGCGTCACCCACGAGCCGCTCTCGCCGGAGAAGCGCGCCAGCTTGGCCATGAGCTCGCGGATCGGCTTCTCGCGCACCATGCTGTTGCCCATGACGTTGTGGCACACGGAGCGGAATACCTCCTTCCACACAAAGAACGGTTGCGGCTCGAGCAGGGAGAGGTCCAGCCACACGGCGACCTCACTCGTGCGCACGCTCGCCATGATGGGCGCCATGATGTTGCTCTCAATCAGCTCGCTGCACTGGGTGGACTCGGCGCCAAGCGTCGACAGGTTGTTGAGGAACCCGTCGCCGTACATGTCCCGCAGCAGCGGCACGAGCTGCGTGCGCAGCTTGCCGCGTGTGCTCCACTTGGGCGTCGTGTCCTTGAAGTAGGGCACGCCGTATCGGTGCGCGAACTCGAAGATGGCGTCCTTGTCGAAGTCCAGCAGCGGCCGCCAGATGCGCACGCCGTTCACGACGCTGGACGCGCTCATGCCGTTGAGATTGAGCAGACTCAGCCCCTTCATCATGTTGGAGATGACATTCTCCTGCACGTCGCCTCGGTGGTGGCCGAAGCACATACCGGGAGCGTCGTACTCGCGCAGCACGCGAGCGTAGGCGTCGTACCGGATCTCCCTCGAGATCTTCTCGTAGTCGTCGCGCTTGGTCGACGCGCGCTTGACCTCGTCGATGCGGCGCGCGTGGAACACGATGTCGAAGCGGTCGCACCAGCGATTGACGTAGTCGCACTCGGCGGCGCTCTCGTCTCGGTTGCCGTAGTCGATGTGCACCGCGACGATGCCGAAGTTGTTATGCAGCGGCCGCAGCTTGTGCAGCAGGTAGGCGACAACCATGGAGTCGACGCCGCCCGAGAGCGAGACGGCCACGTTCGGGTGCTCGCGGGTGCGCATGGCGCCCAGGAACTCGTGCATGGCTCGGTAGAGCCTGTTGCGCGGCATGTCGCCCTCGTCCGTGGCCATGAAGGCCCGCTCGAGGATGTCGTCGTCTGTAATGCCACCACTAGCAGCTCCAGCCTGAGCAGCTCCAGCATCCTGCTCATCGCCGCGCAGGTGCATGAGGCGGTTGGTGGTCGTGCGGCGGAACCGGTCGAGCACGTCGGCGTGCTGCGCCAGCTGCTGCTGCTTGGCGTCGACCATCTCGAGCAGCTGCTGCAGCCCCGCGGGTGAGGGCGAGTGCCGGATCGGCATGAGCGCGAACACGAACTCGGGCGCCGTCAGCTGCTCGTGCCAGCGCCGGTCGACCAGCTCGTGCGCCAGCTCCAGCGCGTAGGCGTCGTTCTCCTTCCTCTTCCTGGCTCTAGCCTCGTCCTCAGCCTCGTCTCGACCCTCAGACCGGTGCACGTGCCGCGAGAACTGGTCCAGGACCAGGATGAGCGCCACGAGCGACGCCGGAGCCAATCGCCAGTCGTCGAGCTCCCGCCGCTCCGCCCGCGCCAGCAGAGCGCCGAATTTCGTGACAACTTGGCGGTCCACGAGCCGCTGGCGCTCGGAGCCCTCGGGCGCGAACCACTTGGCGCGCAGGCTCTCGCGTGCGTCGCCGCCCAGCCAGAAGCGCAGCACCTCGTCCGGAGTCGCCATGGCCTTCGGTTGTCAAAATGGGAATCAGGTGTAATGCGGTCTGATTCGAGCGAGGAGATCAGTGCGGGTGCGTTTGGTGATAACGGTCTGCTTTCACGAGGCTCGGCACGTTGAATGGGTTGCGTTGAAACACGGGAGGTGTCGAGTTGCGACGCCCGTGACAAGGCGACGGCTTGTGTGACAGGTCGAGGACCGCATTTTACGATGTGCCAAGCTGAGTGAGCTGGAGCGTGAACCCCACCAGGTGGAGGCGGATTTGTATTTGGGATCGTGCTAACAGAGTAAAACTGGTGGACATGGCCATTCGTTGCCATACCGCTTTAGGAAAACTTTGTCCGCTCCAGCCGACTTACTGAAACAGACGAGCCCATGCAGGTTGAACAGATGGATGATCACGGGCGCCTTCGCGAGCGACTTCCATCGTGTGGAGATAATCAACTTCATGAAAATCCAGCAACAAGAGCCTACACAACGAAAAGCAAGGATCTCCGAAGTTGGTGTTTAGCCAAGCACAACACGAACTCTCCCGCATTTCATTCCTGAACTTGCTGTCAAACCAACACCTCCGACTACGACTACAACTACAACTG
>JAASGX010000690.1:0-15855 GCA_023334415.1 Phytopythium chamaehyphon | reverse complement strand
GCGCGCCACGGGTCCGTAGGAGCGGAAGATGTTCATGAGCGTGGCATCCGAGACCGAGGCCGCCAGCCCCGAGACCTGCACGGCGCTCTCGCTGCCCTTGGTCGCCATAGTGTCCGCTGGAAGTCCAATGCCAAGGAGTTGCTGGCCAAGCGATAATGGCGACACTTTAAGGGAAATCGCTAAAACAAAAATCTGCGACTTGAGCAGAGGTCTATTTTGTTTCATAGACCTCGGAATAACAACCAAATTAATGTGTGATTTAAAGCTTTTGAGGCGATCTCTTCATTGTGGAAGTGGGGAAGGAGGACGGATGGAGGTGGCAAGGGAAGGCGAGCGGATGAACGCGGCGCTGGACGTGGAGCGCGAGTGCAAGGAGGAAGGGAGCGACGAGGAGCTGGAGCAGCAGACGGCGGCGCCAATTGTGCCAGAAGTTACAACTTCGGGCGAGGAGCAGGGCTGCCAGGAGGCCGAGGCGAGCGACGAGGGCGAGGAGAGCGAGGAGGAGGAGATTCTGGTGGTGCTGGAGCTCTGCGACTTCAAGAACCACCCGGTGCTGGGCGAGTACGCGAGCCTCACGCTCGAGGTGCGAGCCAGCGATCTGTACAGATGTATGATACCTGCTTCACAAGCTGACGGAGCGGTTGTCAATAACTTGCTGGCAGGGCATTGACACGGCGGCGCCCAAGCTCCGGATCGGCGAGTTCGAGCTGCACGGCGAGCTGGAGGAGACCGTGGGCACGAGCTTCTTCTTCGACACGACGAACCGCACGCCCGACAACGAGTACAGATTCGCTGGCCAGACCGTGCGCCGCGTCAAGTTCACCATCGAGCCGCCCGAGCCGCCGCCGTACCCGCTCGGCTGAAGATTAGCCGAGCTGTGGATGAAATGGTGAAATGGAGCTGTGTGTACGATACGACCATGTAGAAGAGCTGGAAGTGAGTGATGCCGGGTCGGTGTGGTGTTGTTGGTAGTGTGATTCATTTACTCGCCCGGCAGCGGCGGCAAGTAGGGCTAGCCTGCCTGCCTGCCCGCTGGCCAGAGCGCTTCGACCTCGACGGCGTCACCCTAGCGGTAGAGCTGCTCGACCGACAGGTTCTTGGCGATCTCGAACTCCCACTTGTCGCCGTTGGCAAGCAGCTTGGCCTTGTCGTAGAGCAGCTCCTCGCGCGACTCGGTCGCGAACTCGAAGTTCGGGCCCTCGACGATGGCGTCCACGGGGCACGCCTCCTGGCAGAAGCCGCAGTAGATGCACTTGGTCATATCAATATCGTAGCGCGTCGTGCGGCGGCTGCCGTCCGCGCGCGGCTCCTGTAGGTATAAGCGGCCTCATCAGATCGTATTCCTCAAACCATACAACGCTCAATGGAGAACGCACAGCCTCGATGGTGATGGCCTGCGCGGGGCAGATGGCCTCGCAGAGCTTGCACGAGATGCACCTGCCAGCAGCCAGCTCGTCAGAAACGACTGCAGCATTTACAGGAGCACCAACTTTTGACCAGAACGCACCGCTCCTCGCCGCTCGGGTAGCGGCGCAGCGCGTGCTCGCCGCGGAAGCGCGGGCTGAGCATGCCCTTCTCGAACGGGTAGTTGATGGTGACCTTGCGCTCGACGTGGATCTCCCACGAGAGCCACGTGGCGCGCGCCACGTCCGTCAGGAAGAACGTGTTGGACAGCTTCTCGACCACCTCCCCCCACGACGGCTTGGCCTCGGTAGTCACGGCGGAGCTGAAGGCGCGCGAAGCCTGCGACGTGGCGGCCTTCGCGGCCTGCGCCTTGGCCTGCGGGGCGACCACGGCCGCGGCCGAGCGCCGCAGCATCGTCACGTTCATCTCCGCTTGGCGAGCCTTTCCGGTAGTCCAGGCAGGCTAGGGGGGCGAGCGAACCACCACCTCAAACTCGTGAATTGACTCCCGGGTAGACACGCTCTGACTCCCAGGTCAATTTTGCGTTTACCGGAAATTACACATCTACACCACGGCGCCAACCGTTGGTCGCGCTGAAGGCGACTCGCCTGGCAGATTGGAGACAGCAGTTACCTGGCCGAGATGAGCGCCGCCGAGGGCGCCAACGCAGCGTTCGTGCTCTGCAAGGTGTGTAGCCATGTTGCTGGCTGGGCTTTGAGGTGGCTGCGCGGCTCTCGCGCTCCGACGCGAGCTGAAGTGCCCGCAATATTACCACAACTGTGCTCATGGGAATGACTGAATGTCACAGCTGCGCCACAATGTGAGCCTGTCGCCATGCCACATCGGCGAGCCGCGCGCGGGCATCGAGCAGGAGATGACGGCGCTGCTGATGCAGTACTCGGAGCCGGTCAAGGGCGTGATCCTGGCATTCCACAAGGTCGAGCTCGAGAAGCCCAAGGGCTTCATCATCAACGAGATGCCCTACATCCACTGCAAGGTGCGCGCCGACGCGCTCGTGTTCCGCCCGACGCCCGGCATGCGCCTCGAGGGAACGGTCAACAAGATCGGTAGCAACCACGTTGGCATGCTTTTCGCGGGCGTGTTCAACGGCTCGGTGTCGGCAGCCGAGCTGCCCAAGGGCTACGTGCACAACTACCACGAGGACTGCTGGTGCGTTGGAATGAATGGAGATCCCCTGTTGCGATTGCATTGGGAATATGCTAACACTTTTTGTATAATAGGCTTGCGGCTGACGGCTCCTCGATCGCTGTCAACGATGTTGTGGACGTCAAGGTTATCAAGGTGCACATGGCCGGCGGCATGATTGCCATCGAGGCGACGATGCGCTTCAAGGGCGCCAAGGTGGTGATCCACAAGGCCCCGAAGGTCACTCTGGATTTGTCCTCGGACCTGTCGTCTGGGCAGACTTCAGGCAAGAAGACAGTGTTCGGCGGCGATGAGGATGAGGAGGAAGAGCAGGAAGAACAGGAGGTTGAGGAGCCTGTTGTTGCTGTTACCGAAAAGAAGTCCAAGAAGAGCAAGAAGGTGGACGTTGAAGAGCCCGCTATTGAGGTTGCCGAGCCAAAGAAGTCCAAGAAGAGCAAAAAGGTCAAGGAGGAGCCTGTGGAGGTGGAAATGGCGGCCGAGTCCAAGAAAAGCAAGAAGAAGCGCAAGCATGCCGAGGCGGAAGAGGTTGCTGTCAAGGAGGAGGAGGTGACGGTCGCTAAGAAAGAGAAGAAGCACAAGAAGAAGAAGAGCAAGGCCGAGTAGAGATAGTAGATCGCGAGGCTCATAGACGCGCTGAGTTGAATTTATGGAGTTGCATCACACAACCAAAACCTCAAGACCATCCGATCGGCAGTAAATGAACATCGCATACGTGTTCACTCGGGCGACGTTGCAGCCGTGCGGCAGCTCTCGGCCTCCCTCCGCTTTAAGTGACCTACTACAAATTGATTCTAACGCGCGCGGCGACCAAGTCACACGCACAGCACGCGATGAAGCCCGAGCGTTGAGCGAGCCAAGCAAGCGGCGAAACCATTTGACGCAGCGATGAACGCATGTCGTGGGCGCGACAGTCTCCAGCCAGCCAAGCTGGCAGGATGCGTACCCAGTCTGGAGCCATCGCAGCTTCAGACCGGCGCCGCTTACTTGCGGGCAGCTCGTCGGTCGGCGCGCGTGGCGGCGTGGAAACCCGAACGAATGGCAGCGACCGAGCGCGAGGATCCGCAGTCTTGGCAGTGCACGAAGTAGAGGCGGCTGACCGAGTCGCGCGTGAGCGTCGTGTTGGGCGAGCGGCACATCTGGCACGAGACATACTCGGTGATGTACTTGCGCAGCAGACTCTCGATGTACTTGGGCACGTAGCGGCCGCGGATGACGAGGCGCTGGTTGCCGTCGATGGATCCCTCGGTACCGAGCTCGGCCAGCGTGAACTGCAGCACGTGCTCCGGGTTGCGGTGCATCATCTGGCAGATCTCCTGGAAGTTGACCCAGAGCGTCTTCTTGGTGCCCACGCGCATGAGCTGCGGCGGCTTCATCGTGTGGCGCTTGCGGTCCGTCAGCTCCGGGTTGTTCTCGTGCAGCTTGGCCATGATGCGCGCGAGCAGCTCGTCCTTGTACGAGTACGTCGCGGGGTCCTGCACGAGCACCGAGGACCCGCTGGCGTCGCTGGCGTCGGCGGCCGCTCCGGCATCCGCCTCGGCGTCCTCCTTCTTCTGCTAGGTCGGCAAGAAGCAGTAGCACCAGCATTAGTCTCGTACATTAAACCGTGGGGTCTAAAAACCGCTCATGGGTCCAAGCCGCACCTCCTTCTTGTCCTTCTTGACCTTCTTCTTCTTCTTGGACTTGGCCAGCAGCGCCGCCAGGTCCTCGAGCTCGGCGGGCGTGGACCCCTCGGGGGCGGCCGCCGCCTTGTCCTTCTTGGACTTCTTCTTCTCGACTGGTGCGGGCGGCGCGACCGCCGCGGCGTCAACCTCCACGTCCGACATGGCTAACTAACTGGCTGGCTCGCTTCTGGAGCAGGGGGAACCGAGGGGGAATGCGAAGGCGGCGGAGCTTCCAGCCGGCGATCTCAAGGGGATTGACTGCGCTTTCGCTGAGGTTTCTGGTGGCCACGAGGGAAGGGGGCGCGGGCCTTTATTGGGAGAGTTCCGCGTGGGCCACATCAGATTCGAATATCCGCGAATGAACGTTGAGAGCGAGGGTTTTCGACCAATCGAAGCGCGCAAAATCGTGCGCGCTATCAACCACTCGGGCCTTGCAGGGGCAACTGGGAGTCCTGCAAGAAGCTCGGAGCTGTCAATAGCATGGCGACGCGCATCCCGTTGGCGTTCCGCCGCGGCCCGCGCCGCAAGCAGAAGGCCATCGAGCTGGTCAACAACTGGCACATTTTCCGCGGGGACCTGGTGGAGGTCGTCAATGGGCCGCACAAGGGCAAGCAGGGCACGGTCGTGAGCGTCGTGCGCGAGCAGAACCGGCTCATCGTCGAGAACCTCAACATGGTGCGCTAGTTGTAGCAATGCGTACATGCATGAGTGATCGGCTGACGCTAGGTATCCGTTGCAGCACCACCGCTACGTCAAGTCGACGCCCGCGGGCCCGGGCCGCTCGTACCTGGCGCCCGGCCCCATCCACTACAGCAACGTGAACCTCGTCGACCCGTCGGTCGGGTGCGTCATGAGCTGGCACTTTCGTTCTCATTAATGGAGAAGGAAGGCTGACGGGAAGCCTTTTTTTCCCATGACGACAGCAAGCCGACGCGCATTGCGATCCGGTTCACGGACGAGGGCGAGAAAGTGCGCGTGTCCAAGAAGACGGGCACCATCATCCCCAAGCCCGAGGCGCTCAAGGAGCGCCACACCCCGCGGCGGACAGGTGCGCCCGCTGTCTTTGCCAGTGGAGATCAAGCATACAAATCTAACAGCGGTGGCATTCATCAGAGACGGGTCCGTTCGACACAGCGCCCGAGGACGTGCTCGAGCGCACGGTCGAGGACTGGGAGATCACGCGCCTGTAAATCGCCGGTCCAGTGGGATGCAACTCCTCTCGCCAGTAGACAAGAAGACCTCGAGCAAAGGCGACCTGATCGCCAAACGCCCGCCGAAATACACAGCATTTGCAGGAGAATGCGTTGGTTCGTTCGCTTCAGGTCGTCGAGCGTGGCTTGCCTGTCTATCAATAGCTGCATCGCAGCCTCCCGTTTTCTTGTCCTTCCTATCTCTTACGAGCCTCAAAATTAGCTTCCAGACCTGAGGCGTATCCTCGTCGTACTCGTCCTGCTATCGATAAGCCACTCCAGCTTCCTCCTTGTGGCCCTTACGCAGCTGCCATGCCGACTGAGGAAGCCGCGCCACTCAGTGCCGAGGACCAGCCCTTCTTCGACGCGATCAAGCAGGAGTTCGGTGACAAGTGCTGCAATGATCTAGCCATCCGAGCTGCGCGAGCGTTTGCTCACAAGAAGAACCGTCTGCAGACGACGTTGGACGAGACCCGCGCTGTGCTGGCATGGCGCGAGAAGCTGCAGGTCGATTCGATCCTGACCCGCGAACTGGACCAGAGCAAGATCTACTTTGAGTGCTGGCAGGGGTTGATGTACGGCGAAGACAACGAAGGCCATCTCATCGCCATCGACCGTATCAGCGAGATCAGCATGGAAGGCTTCTTGGCAAACTTTCAGCACGTCGACGCGCTTCTGCCGCACCGTGCGCAGTATATGGAGCGGATCCAGTGGGAGAAGGCTGCGATCTCTCGTCGCCTTGGCCGCCGTGTCTACAAGCACATTTGCATTGTCGATTTGCGTGGCCTCGGCATGAAGCACGTATCCAGGTCGATGCTCAACCATCTCAAGGTGAGGGATATATTATATGGAGCGGGTAAATGCTTGGGTTCTGGATTTAACTGCTTTCTTCTTGATGCACAGCCAATCTTCGATGTTGGTCAGCACTATTACCCCGAGACGTTGCACCGATTGTACCTGGTGAACGCCCCCATGATCTTCTATGGTGCGTGGAAGGTCATTGCGACGCTCATCGATCCAGATACTCGCGAGAAGATCCAAGTCTTTGTACGTTGGCGCATTAAGTGGACTGTTGTGTGGTATCAAATGCTGATATTGATGCTCGAGCAGAAGGACAACCAAGGCTTTCTGGACGCAGCGCAGAAGCACGGCATTCCTCTTTCGTCGCTGCCAAGCTACCTCGGCGGCACGCACCATGGTCGCCCAATGAACAGCACCTTCCGGCCGTCAGTAGCTGACACTCCACTTCCAGTGGCTCCAGCTTTCTCGATTCCAGTGGAGGTCGTCGCTGCAGGAAGTGAGGTGGCATCGCCTGCTGAAGAACAACCGATTCCAGTGTCGCCTATCAGCGCAGATTCACAGCCATCATAGGCAGCACGACGGACGAGCTCAAGTCGAGATTGATATCTATCGCTGCCTTGGTTGGAGAGATTTTGTAGAGGCACAACTTTTTTTTTCATTTTGAATCGGACGAATGCACGGCAATGCTTGACTACCTTTGGTGAAAAGTTCACTGCTGTATCTTTCACTGTGATCGTGAACTTAGAGCTTGGCCTTGTGGCCATCCTTGCGGATCTTCTTCTCGGCAGACTTGGACCAAGCAGCAAGCGTCTCGCGAGGCATGGCAGGCTGGCGGTACAGGTAGCTGGCACCGTCGACGACGAGCACATCGCCCGAGATGAAGGAGCCCGCGTGCGACACGAGGAAGAGCACGCTGGCGGCGATGTCTGCCTTGGTGCCGGCGCGGCCGACGGGGATGGTCTTCTTGTAGTGCTCCTCGAGCGAGGCCTCGTCGATGGCCCCCGCGAGCTTCTTGGTGCCGACCGTGTCGGCGATCGGGCCCGGCGCGATGCCCGTGACGCGGATGCCAAACTCGCCCCACTCGAGCGCAAGCGTGCGCGTGATGCTGTCGACGGCGGCCTTGGCGGCCGAGGCGTGCACCTGGTACCACGTGGCGGGGCGGTGCAGCATGGCCGAGATGTTGACGATGCGCGCGTCGCCGGCGGCCTTGAGCGCCGGGAAGGAGGCGCGCGACATGTTGAAGGTGCCGACTGAGTCGATGTCGAGCACGGTGCGGAAGGCGTTCGTGGAGAGCTGGTCGCCGGCCGCGAGGAAGTTGCCGGCCGCCGAGTTGACGAGCACGTCAAGCTTGCCGAAGGCCTTGACGGTCTGCTCCACGACGCGCTGCGCGTCCTCGGGCGAGCGCACGTCGCCCGTGACGGCCAGCACGCTGGCGCCGAGCCCCTGGCGAGCGAGGATATCCACGGTCTCCTGCAGCGCCGCCGCGCGCCGGCCCATGACGGCCACCTTGGCGCCGAACTGTGCCAGCTTGAGCGCGATCTCCTGCCCGATGCCCGAGCCGCCGCCCGTCACGAGCGCCACACGGCCCGCCACCACGTCGCGCTGGAACACGCGCGCCATTAGCTCGTCGTTCATGGTTGAATAGGAGAGGAGAGGAAGGCCTGGGGGGAGCGGAGCAAGCGCGCAAGTGACGCCTTCACCGCCAGGCGGAGCTACTGTGCTTGCTTGACTGCTTGAAGTCTGCCAAGTCTACGTCAAACGGGAGCAGTCAACAAACCCTCGCGGTAGTGACACAATCACTGACCGCAATTGTTTTCTCGCCACTCAATCTGCGTTTCACTATAGGTCGACAGTGCCTAGGCCACTCTCAAAAGTTGGAGCACTACAGGCCTCACGTTGGCTTCCCAGGCTTCGCGGACGGCCATGAGCGTGGTGGCGGCGCAGCAGAAGAGCTACCTGGCGGACAAGAAGCCGTTCTTCAAGCACTTTTACCCCAAGGATGTGGCGGTGCTGGCCGTGCGCACGGGCGCCATGCAGGGGCTGATGGTGCTGAACGCGTACGTGGCGTCGCTGGACCTGGAGAACGACGAGGACGAGGATGACGACGGCTTCGAGGACGTCGACAAGAAGGAGCCGTTCGTGCCGCCGTCGCCCGAGGAGTTCTCGCGCGCCTGCGCCAAGTCCTTCACCAAGTCCATCAGCATCACCACCTACACGCGCTCGCTCGAGGAGGTCTCGCTGCTCTACTTCAGCCCGCGCCTCGTCGGCAAGCTCGTCAAGGGTGAGGGGGCTGGCTATTGCATTTGATATTCGTTGGTGGAGCTGACTTGGTGCCCCTGCAGACATCAGCAAGTCGGCCACGCGCAAGTACCTTCGCACGTCCAGCCGCTTCATGTCGGCCGCGCTCATGCTCAAGACGGGCATGCGCTCCAGCATCCTCGGCCACCTCGCCATCTTCCTCGTCGAGGAGGTGCGCCACCCTTTATCCTTGGCCAGATGACTTTATGCAGCCCATCTAATGCTTTCTCTCACTCATGCATGCAACTACAGACGCAGCAGCTGCTGGTGATCCTGTACCGGAAATTCAAGGCCCGCAAGGGCGGCAAGAAGGGCGGCAAGCACCTGCGCGACGGCGAGGCCGACGACGCCGAGCTCGAGACGCCCGGCCAGTCGTTCGCGGCTCTGACGCTCCGCAACGCCTCGCGCTCGGGCCTCGCCGTCATTACGAGCGGCGTAGGCGCCGCGGTTGGCACGCTCATCCGCCCTGGCCTCGGCACGATCGTCGGCGGCACGCTTGGCGACACGGTCGCATACGTCCTGTAAGCTCTCTTCTAGACGACCGGCGGGCCGCGTTGAAGCCAAGGTCCGATAAAGTAATGCAGCACGCGCCTCGATGGCTTTGCAGGCATGGAGGGGATTGGTGCATTAGTGTAGAGTGTAAAGATCCAGGACAGCACGGTGTTGCAGTAGAGCTGGCATGTTGTAGCACCACTGGTAAGGAAGCCACAGAGCCCACCGTTGATCTAGAGCCCTACACTGAGCTGGTGCAGCATTGGCATTCACATCAGACGAAGGCGCATGGGATCTTCACGTGATTTTTTGTTTGATGATCATACGTTAAAACGAGCTCTCCAAGGTCGCCGAGCGGCTGAACAACGTGCATTTGTGGTGTGCGTTCTCGCCAGCTGCGAGCCTGCCGTCCGCCGATGCGACAGCGCGGCCGCGACCGCGTCAACTCGAGTCGAATCAAGTCGAGTCAAGGCGCCTAGTGGGCGTACGGGTCGACCGGGCCGTAGGTCTCGATGACGAGCGGCGGCTCCTCGAACTGATGCACGGGGGCGGGCGAGGACAGGCACCACTCGAGCGTCTGGTGCAGCTCCGGGATGACGACCTCCGGGTCCGACGAGACCGTCGGGTAGTCAATGTCCGAGGACGAGAAGCGCGCGCCAGCGGGGCGCAGCACGGACGGCTTGGCGGCTGCGAAAATACCGAGGTCAGCTTCACGTATACTTAACGAAGCAGAGCAGGAGGGCCAGGAGGGGAGCGTACCGGCCTTGAGGGCGCGGAGCGACTGGCGGACGAGGCTCATGGTGCACGGCGAGGCTGGCGGAGCTGCTGCTTCTTGTGGACTGTGCTGGTGGTGTCGGCGGCTCCGAGAGGGGGAAGGAAGCAAAGACATGAGCGGCCGGCGGCCTCTCCCCTCATTTCGCAACGTGCAGCGGTTTCCATACGAAAATGATGGGTGAAGGGGGGGAGAGAGGACCCTGATTCAGCAACCCCGTCAGCGAGACCCACAGCAAAAACACGCGAGATGTGCTCGCGTAAGTTCGATATCCAAATAGGCAGGTTCACCTTGGATCTCGACTGTTAGAGGGTATTCGATAAAGCAGTATCTTTGTCGTGTGTGGTTCTAGCGCTCCCCCCTCCTTCCCAGAAGCCAAGAGCCCGACGCCCGCCTAGCTCCCGACTGCTCCGAGACAAGATGACCGCTGCTGGCAAGGTTGTGCGATGGCACAAGCTGCCGTTCGGCAAGTTCGTGGCCTACGAGGCCTCACGCCCCATGTTCCAGCCCTTCCTCGTCGGCGCCGCGTGCGTTCCTCGCTAGGTATCGCTCTCGCAAAGTTCGCCGCCGACACTCACACTCGCTCTGGCTGCAGCATCTCGTTCGTCATCTGCGGCATCCTGCCCACGCGCGGCGCCACCCGTGCGTTCCTCTATCGCTTTGTATGAATGCGTTGCACCACGTGCTGACCTGTGTTCATTAACCCAAACAGAGGAGGACAAGGACAAGTCCAACTTCTGGAAGCGCGTCAACGGCAAGTTCGACTACAGCCACCACTAAATCGGCCGCGTTGCGGCTCGAGGGAGGACCGAGGCGCGCGAGCGAGCGCACCGAGCTGCTCCGCGGCCGCGGCGGCGCGTTGGGGCTGCGCGGCGGCTGCTTCCGAGCCGATAAGTTGAAGAGAATAGCACTCCCCTGCTAGTGACGTCGGACGCGTTTGGTCAGTCAGTCTGCTTCCTGGACCAACTGTGTAGCTTTCATATGCTGCTCCTGCGTTCCTGCATGCACAGCGACAAACCTCAAGAACTTCAAAACTTGCATGGGGATTGACTGTGTTTAACGCTGATTGAGGTCCTGAACCCGCCCCGGATCACTCCTTGTGCGAGGAGCGCGCGTGCTGCCGCTCGATCAGGAATATTAAAACTATGAGCAGCACGGCGAGCATCGTGATGAACATGACGAGCCACAGGCTCGAGCGCTGCGTCTCCTCGCCTGCGATCTCCTCGCGGTATTTCTGCGCCCAGTTGGGCACAATCATCAGGTCGGGTCGCTGCCGGTAGAGCTCCTCCTTCTCGCGGGGCGTCAGCCGCCGCATCATGGTTTTCACGAGCTTCTTGCGCTTCTTCTTGCTGCGCGGCGTCAGGTCCCCGCCCTTGTTGTAGTTTAGGATCGAGTTGCCGTTCATCACGAGCGAGTTTGTTTCTCGGGGCGACGACTCGCCGCCGCTCTCGTCAAGCTCGTCCTCGCCGTCGTCGACAAACTCCTCGTCGCCATCGAGCACATCTTCATGCCACAGCAGCGTTTTCTTGGTCCGGTTCGGCTTGTCGGCGATGATCGACGAGTACGCCGAGATGCGTTTGAGCGCGGGCCGCAGCGACGGGCTTCGGAAGTGCTTGCCGTCGCCCTTAGACGCGTCTGGGGAAATCTGCAGTCCGTCGCCGTCGGTGTCGAGGTCCTCCATCTTGGACGAGGGCGAGGAGCCCGCCAGCAGGTCGTATTCAGTGTCGCTCGTCTTGACAATTTGCTTGACGCGCGTGAAGGAGCTGATGAACGCATTACTGATGATGCTGACCGCGTCGCCAGGCGAGAAGCGCGCCGACGCGGGCGCTGGTGCGTCCGCCTCCAGATCTATCATCTCCTTGACCTCGACCGCGATGGCCTTGGCGCGGCGGTGGGCGACCTCCATGGCGTGGCGCGACACCTCAGGCGAGAAGAGCGTCGGGTCGACGTAGTCGCGCTCCTCAGCCGCGGCCTTGAGCGGGGGCACGCGCAGCTTGGGCAGCAAAGGCTTGGGCTTCCTCTCCTCCTGCTGCTCGTTGTGTCCGCCTTGAGTGTTGCTGAGCGCGCTGCGATTCTCGTCGCCGCTTCCGTCAGCGCCAACGACCACGACGACCTGGTCCGAGTCCGTCTTGGCAGTGCCGTACTGGGCCTCGAGGCTGTCGACGTCCATGGTCGCACCTTGCTGCGCCGGCGCGTCGTCGTTCAGCGAGACCGTCTCCATGAAGCTGGTGGTGGTCGTCGTCATGGGCTGCGAGGCCGCTCTTTCCCGATCTGCGACCGCCGCGCGTGTCGAGCGATTGTGAGGGTTGTGTGGGGCGCCAGGAGCCGCGGAGAGCTGCGATCGAGGGCTCAGAGCCTGCGGAAGACGCTGCGGGGGCTTGTGAGCGAGGAGCGGGCGCGCGTGGAGGCCCCGGGCACGCGGAGGGAGCGCGCGCTTGCTGGCGGCCGCGCGTTCCTGCTTTTCTCTTGGGCAAACGTCAGGGGGCCGGGAAGGGAGAGCGCGCGCCTGCCTAATCGCTGGAAACCATTGAATAGAATACTCCGACGCTTTGCAGCATGTGTTTCCACGCTTTCTGATCAGACTAAACTGTGGCATGTGACGAAAGGAAGGATGACCGACTTGAGTTGGTGTTATACTTCTCTCGCTCGCGGTAGATCTGAGAGCGGGTTCGATTCCGTGCTCGGAAATTACGGTTCTGGACTGAACTTGAAGGTGCCTTCAACTCGCAGCACATCCACGCAATCGATCTGCTGGCCCCCGCTCAAGAGCTCAAGACGAGCTTCGACTACGGAAAGCCCGAGCCTCTGATCTACGTATGTAAGAGCTACTGCCAGCAACCCCTACGCCAAGTACCTCAGTGGCTCCAACATCTTGAGCATTGTGTCGTGTTCTCTCATCGCTCGTCTTTTCTTGCCAACGCCTACGCCGAGCTCGGACCTAAAGCAGTCGGCGCGTTGATTGTTTCGGAATTTTGTGCTGGAAGAGCAGTTAGATTGCCAGCGCGTTGGTGCCAACGGTAGATTCTCCACAAAGCTGCCAGCATGCCAAATCACTCGAGCGCAACACCGACAAATCACGCGCTGCTGTAGCCATCGAGCGTGCTCGATCCGTTTTGCTGTAGTACTCGACTGTGCTTGCGATACCAAGGCCGGTCGACATGGCATAGTTGGCGATTGTGTTGATGAGCGGTGCGGCCAGGCCCTGGTAACGCTTGGGCAAGGAATTGCTGAGGAAAGTTGTGCCAGTCGGGGAGTCGCCCAGGGCATGACGGGCGTCGCCACAAACGTCTGGCCAAGTAGGTCTGCTCGACTGGTGTCGTTGTCATAAGCATGGAGCCAGCCGTAAAGAAATCACGGCGATAAGCAGAATGCGACTCGTTCGCATGTAGCTGAGAAGAAACCCAGTCGAAACCCCAGCCAACACGCTAGTCACATCGGTATGGCGCTCAACGTAAACAAATCCGACGATGGCAATGATGCCGAGCACGAACACAATTGGGATGTACGGCTCTCCCCACCCTTCGGGTGGTGCCTGGTTCCATCCAATGTTCATTAGAATCAGACCGACAACGCCAAGCAAGGCACCTTTGGTGTCGATAGGCGGTCGGATGCCTTGTCAGCGCAACAATATGCGTCAGCACGGCTGGGATGAAAAAGGCTGCCAGCAGCCAGCGGCAGACTCCCATAGCAACGAATGCCCAGACCCACGATGCATACTGTGCGAATGCGGACGATACGACCGAGCTGAAGCAGAGAGCAAAACGAACACCATGCCCTTCTTCCTGCCATCGGAGTCATAATGGCCGATCAATGTTGGGCTGGACGAATAGTGGCCCGACACCCTGTAGTGCACGGCAATACTATCGATAGTAGTGAAGAAGACGGTTGCGGAGATTCCGGCAGTCGATCTCTCACTCACCCGCTCACTCATCTGATCATGAGGTGAGGGAGATGGGATCGGCTAGGATTTGACACCAGCGCAATCGATGCTGCTCGACAGCCGCCACAATTACGCGCATCGATGATTGCACCAATGTGCGTTCGCGGTCCAGCTACCAAATGGTCGTCAACAAGATTTGAGCAGGTCTAGTTACAAACCAGCAGGATCATAGCATAGGCGCACGACATGTTGTCGTGGCTGCAGTTGTTTGTGAAGAATGAACGAAGAGGGCGCGATTGCGGCTTGAGGCCCTATCCTGTCTGTGTCCTCAATCGTAAAGGAATGAAGTGGATGGGCTCGGCAGTTGTTCAACCTCATTCCTGACATCCAATCGAGGAGCTCGTCCACTATAGATCCTGCCAGCTCCAAGCTACATCAAGACCCAACGCTCCTATCCAAGATGAGCTTCGACTACGGAAAGCCCGTGCCCGTGACTTACTACCCGCTGGCTGTGCAAGAACAACTGCGCAAGAACGCCAAGGCCGTCGCCGACAAGCCCTACGCCAAGTACTTCAACTCGGACCTCTGGATCTATGACCATGTCCTCCCCGCGCTCAAGCAAGCCATGCCTGCAGACAAAGCTCCGCTGCCCACGCCACATGTACTCAATCAACTGCTAGAGCCAGGATACGACGAGCACGAGTGCGGCCACTGCGAGTTGCCGGGCGGAGGCGCCTACATCTCGAGCATCATACCGTTCCCCAACTGTCCGAGCGAGGCGTTCGCCTGGTGGTTCTGGTGGCACGCCGTCGAGAACGAGCGATACACGCTGTGGTACCCGACTCACCACATCAGCGCCGACTCGAATGCTCCTGACAAGCTACTTGACGACTCGCTGCCGGACGTCGGTAGATACATCGGCACGTGGCACCGCGTGACCGAGTACATCGGCGCACAGCACATCGACGCCTGGATCGAGTTTCTTGACCCGTCCGAGCTTGGGTTCGACATGTCGCGGTTCGAGGAGGCTGGCATCGTAGGCCACGCCTGTGCGAGACTTTGGGCTGCGCCGAACATCCAAATCGGCTGCATGGTGCATTTGGCACGCAAAACACCCAGCAATCATGGCTTCGAGCTGCGCAGCCGATATTGGATCGGGCATGACCTGACGGCCTGCTGGATTCCAGGTATTCCTCTCAAGATCGACGGCCTGGCACGTGCTCTCGGCCTGAAGCGAGCGTTACTAGGTGGAGCAGAACTTGCTTACGAGCAATTGCTGCATGACCAGACGGAATTCACACATCTCTCGACGTTTCTTGCCGACATCTACGCCGAGTTCGGCCCGAAGGCGAAGAGGTCATAGTTGTGCACATATGGGCTTAGCCGTAGTTTGGATGGCTCAAATGTAAAACAAGTGGTGATGGGATTCATCTATCAAACTGAGTTGGCCGCTTTGAATGCTGACGGCTACTGTAGTTGCAGCTACTGAAAACGCTGCAAAGCATTCAAGTCTACCGTCGCCAGGTCTCCTTCATGAGCTTGATGTCTGCCAAATCATCCTGCAGAATGCTAGTCAAGTGCTCGAGGCCTTGACGCTGCTTGTCCAGGAACTACAAACGGAACAGAGTAATTTAGCAAATGCTGAATACTTCGACAGCGATTGCTTCAGTACCTGGTACATCCGTTGCAGGTCGTCCGGAGTGAGCTGGTGTGCTCCCGGTGCAACCTGTGGTCGCTGTTGCACGCGCTGAAGTGCGACAACATCGTTCAACCGCGCCTTGTACTGGCCTGGCGCGTCGAGCAGCGTCTGAAGCTTCTTGAGTGCCATGCTACAGATTCTGCAGTTAGTGAAGCAGAACTTTTACAGCCGATTTCGATAGAACATGACGTACACAAGATCCATTTCTGAGCGCTGCAGGGGCTTGCCCAAGTTTTGCAGGAATTCGATATCCTTCATGACCTGCTCATCATTGTCACGACGCGCATCAGTTTCTCATTCAGAAATCACCACTCTGCATCTTGTTCTCCCTCACCTTGACGAGAGCATGGAAAAGTTGAATATGCTCGTGACGACACTTCTCCATCTTCTCCTCCGTCGCTCGTGTGTGCTTCTCCATTTCCTGGAGCTGCGAGCGCAGGTCGTCTGTGAACGTGTTTAGCTTATCGGCATGCGTCTGCTGTGCTTGGATG
>JAASGX010000689.1:0-15858 GCA_023334415.1 Phytopythium chamaehyphon | reverse complement strand
TCGCTCGTGACTCTCTTCGATTCGTTCCTGACACCGATAGCACGGACGTACGTAATATCCCAGAGTCACTGCCAATCCTCATTATGCCTTTCTGGGATAACGCGGCTGCAGCACGCCATGCTGTGCCAACGTGGGATGGCGATGCTTGCATCTTTCGTCTGGACGAAGGCTACATTGACTCTGAAGTGCCTAGAGCACGCTTCCGAGGTGTCAATCAGACCGTTCGGCAGTCCCGAACGAAACAATTCCTTCGTGTAGAAGACGGTGGTGAGTGGCGAAACGGATGGTACGAGGACCCGGGTGGGACTCGCTGGTTTACAGACGTCGTGAGTTCTTGGGATGACCCTCGCTACCACATGAAGTACCGACAATTTGATATGCACACTGGTTTTGAGGAAGACTGCACACACACTGGTGCCTGCGACTCGTCAACACATTTCGTTGAGACTTGGGGGCCAGAATATTTGCAGTGGGATGTCTCGACTTCCGTTAACTCGGTCTACGCCGCCAACGCCACTCAATACGGCGTGTTTGTGTATGAATCGGCTTTCATGCGTACCGTTCAATGCCTCTATGGGTGGGAGACACTGCTATCAAACACTTCAGTTTGTTTCCTACTCGTACGATGGATATTCTCTATGCTGGCTCTCCACCGAGGGTTTTTCCTGCGTAATAGTAAGTGGCACGGCGGTGGGATTGGGTGTATTGGTAGCTCACGAAGCTTTCGGCTGCTACCTCTCGCTGTTCTTCCACGCCTGAAATCCTCTCTCGAAGCATTTTGGACCGTCGGTTGTCAGTTTGAGGGACAGCAAGCTGCTCTGTCGGAGTCTTGGTTTGCAATCTATCCAGCTATTGTTGAGATCATGCTCGTTTACTACAGCATTCTCAACACGCTAGGAATTGTGCTTCGCCGAAGATTGAGCGATGCGCTTTTCGCTCCCAGCATCATGCTATTTTGCCTAATGCACTATTATCGATACGATCTGGCAGGCTCAGGAATACTAGATGGAATCGATGGCCGAATCCCAACGGTAGTGTTTTCCGACGAGGTTTATGGCCTTAAGCTTGTAGACTTCTTTTCATCAGACTTACCTCTTCGTCTCAATGGCAACATCCACGAGCTGTTCTATGCGAAACTGGCACTCCTTGGTATGAATCTTCTCCCGCTGATCTTTGCACGGACGCTACCTGTAACTCGCGATCATCTCAACGGGATTGAGAAAGCACTATCATTCCGAGTACAACAGGCTGGAGGGCTAGCGAATACGACCAATTGCAGCGCGTCGGTCGCATTTCGGCATTTATCTGTGGTCCCATTCTTGAATGGTATTCAAAGCGACGACACCCGCTTTCTCAACGGATATCAGCTTCTTCGCATAGGCTACGTGGTTTTCGGCGGCACAATCCTCATCAGTTTTGAAGACTGGAATGTCTTGACCCTGTTAGCGCCACTGCGAAACATGCACAATTTGTGGAACTATCGTGTGACGGTATGGATGCTGCGCGACAGCAGTTCATTTCACGGGAAAGAAGTGGAGAGCGAGTTTCCAGAGCTGTGGCGTGTGGATGATCCTCGATTGCAACAAGTGCCTTTTTGGCACCTCGCTGCCTGTGATATTAATCGCTGAGGTGTTGTATCTACCTGTCAAAAATCACCACAGGACTATTCCATTGGCCGTCAATTCTTGGGGTGAAAAAAAAAGTTTGGCCTGCTGCCCAAGTCGCCGTAGCAGATTTTCCAATCGGCTAGGCTTTGATTTTTTCTTTAGTGTCTTCGTTGACTCAATGTGAGGAGTAGCATACACTACAGAGGTTCTCGAAGCATGCTTCAGGACAAATAGCGAGCCATGTACGAAACATGAGCATACATACTAGGATAGTCACCATATTATAACTCTTCCTGGCCCTGTGTCCTTGACGGTTCCACTCGAGTTGTTCGAGATGATCATCAGCAATGACAAATGGCAACAACATTTTTCAATGATGCAAAGTGAAAGAAAGTGAAAACAGTGTCAATCCCACGACGAAGCGGCTGCTGTTGATGACAGTTGCAGTGTACACTCAGCCGCCTATAGCCGGGTCGGCGTGCCATAGACGCCAGCTCGCTATTCCTCGAGGATAGGATTGGTTGACGCATTCCAACTTACTCAAGCCGTCAACAATATCAAAATCCATACAACAACCAACTGATTCGTCTACTTAATCAAGTAACAATCTCCAAAAAGAACCCGCCGTTTTTTGGGGGGACATGCCACACCACAGTTCTCTCCCCGGCTCCGCGTCAGTCACTGAGACTCTCATGAGCTCGCCGCAGCTCGGCGACGAGTGGCAGTGGCCGGCGGTGGAGCAGGCCGCGGACGCGTGGGCGGCAACGCCGGGAGCTTCCACGACTAAGATGCTGGCGGCCGTGGACTCGCCCGACTCGGATTTCCCTGCTCAAGTAGCCCCCCTGGTCGCAGAAGCCTCGACTAAGTCGACAGCAACAACAGCAGCAGCCACGAATGCGGACGAGCAGCGAAGGCAGCGACACAACGCCAACGAGCGGCGGCGCACGAATGCACTCAAGACGCGCATCCTGCAGATGCGCGAGGAGCTCCATGCGCTCGAGCTGCAGCGCGACCGGCTGCAGCAGGCAGCGAATGCATCAAATGCAGCAAATGCAGCTGCACCGAAGGCCCAGGAAGCGCAGGAGGACGACAGGGCGCAGCAGTACTTGGGCACGGTGCGCGCCATCGACCAGCTGCGCAACGAGCAGCAGCTCCTGCGGCAGCAGCTGCGCGCCTTCGACATGCGCAACAGCACGCTGCAGACCGTGCTGACCGAGTTCCGCGCGACGCCCGAGAGCCGAGCTGCCGTTGCTTCGAGTGCTATTGGCGGCGGCGGCGGAGGAGCTACTGCCATTGGAGCCATCAGCAGCTTGAGCAATGGGCAGCAGCTGCACCGCAGGTCGGTCGACAACACCAACGACGACAGCGAAGGCGCGAGCGACGACGGCAGCAGGGAGATCTTCTCGGAGGACGCACCCATCTTCCAGCGCGTGCTGCTGCCGCGGCCGCTGCCGCTGGCCGACGTCATGGCCGTCGTCAAGCAATTCTACGACGAGATCATGCGGTTCCGTGGCGAGCGCGAGTTCGAGTCCCTCGACAGCGAGATCTTCGGCTGGCGCGACCGCCGCGTGCTCAACGCGCACTCGCTGCGCTTCATGCTCTCGCAGCAGTTCGAGTGCGTGCCCGCCGAGGAGCTCGTGTACAAGACGTGGAACCTGCTGACGACGCTCGGGCTCTACCGGCGCATCCAGCCGCGCACCGAGGAGCTTCGGCTGCTACAGCGCGTGACCGACGACTGCGTCATCGTGCGGCTCAGCGTGAGCAGCAACAGCGGCAAGGTGCACCAGTCGATCCTGCTCATCGCGCGCGGCCGCATCGACGGCGGCTTCCTCATCACCTACCGCTCCATCCCGCTCACGGCCGCGCAGGCGCAGTTCGCAGCCAGCGAGGTCAACTACGTGCATCTCAACAACTGGTACATGTTCCTGGACAGCGCGAGTCCGCGCGGCTCGCCCGCGTGCGAGGTTACGCTGGGCGGCACCGTGACCAACCAGCCGGTCGAGTATCTTCGCTACCTCATGATGGAGGTCGTCGCGGGCGTCGTGCGCTGGCAGACGGCCGTTGGCCACTCGCGCTTCCGGCTCGCGGGCTGAGCCACACGACGACGACAACTTGTCGTCGCAGTATTTATCGCCGAATGAGCTGTTTGCCTGCTGTGTTTTGTTCGTGAGTTTCGCCCGAGTGATGCATCGTGTATTAGCTTTTTGCTGTTGTGATGGAGTTGTGATGGATTGGATTGCTGGTGTGCGTGAATGCAATGCAACAAGCAAGATCTATTGGTGAGCGTCATGTCGAGTCATTCGTGGCAGCGTTGAGCGTCCACAGCCGGCAGAAACCTGACTCGATGGCTGAGCTGATCCCTTGGTGGTGATACTATCGCGATGACTGAGATTGTTCTTCAACTGTTTTCCCGACTCAAGAGCAATGCATGTAATCTGCGCTGGGGAGCGTACCGTGGCGGAGCAATCGGCAGGTTGTGAGCAACAACATGCAACACCTTTGCTCCGCTTGATTTTCGCCCGTCGCCTACAATTGGCGAGTCCGGCGGGCAGGCGAACGACGAGCAGGCTGCACCCAGTTGCCAAGGTAGAGAAGGTGGTGGTGTTGTACCACCTGTTGATGTCTAACTGTCTGAAAACTTCTCTCGCGACGACCGCCATCACGTGAAAGTCTCACATCACATGTGAGACTCGCTGCCTTGCTGCGAATTTCTGTCTGAGACCCCCAATCCAATGATGGGGGAAAGTGAACCACCCCTCCGGCAATGCGATGTGGAAACGCGAATGCAATTCGAGCACATGCAAACAAACCACGATATCGAATTGGTCATCACATTAAGACAGCAAGAAGTTGATGTCGAGCGGAGAGCGGTTGGCGCAGGCCGCGGGCGTCGTGCGGATTGCGAGGTCGCTGAGCGAGTCGCCCTCGGGCGGCGCCACAAGAAAGAGAGCGGTCTCGAGGTCTCCGGCCACGGGCAGCAGCGCTGCAACAAAGTCCATGTCACAGCTGTACTTGACGACACGCCGCTCGAGCGCCGAGAAGAAGAAGGTGTCCCGCATCTCGTAGACGATCTCGCGGCCCAGCAGCCTTCGCACGAGCGTCTCGTGGCCCGCCACGTGCGGGAACAGCCGAGCGATGGTCGTGTCGCTCACGACCACGTGCAGCTGCGCCTCGGCCTGCACCACGAGCGCGTCGTTGCCCGTCTCGACGACGTGCACGCGCCGCAGCTCGTAGTTGAGTGTGTCGTGCCACGCGGCCCAGGCCTTCCAGCCGTTGGCCAGCGTGTCGAGCCCGATGGCGAGCCGCCCGCTCCAGTCCTGCACCTCGAGCATGGGGCTCATGACGCTCGACAGGAACTCTCTCTGCACGTCCGTGGGCGAGTCTGGCAGTAGTGCTGGAGAAATGCTGGCAGCAGGTCTCGCTCGCTTGGCCGACGACGGAGACGCCGAGGCGTCCAGTGCCTCGACCGGGCGGATGCCGTGCTGGAAGAGCGAGCAGTACTCCTTGATGAGCCTCGCAGCGGCGTCGGCCGGGGACCGCAGGGCTTGCTCCACGCGAACGTCTCGCAGCAGCGAGAGGCTCACGAGCTCCCGTCTCAGCAATTGCACGCGGCGAGCCAGGTCGTCGGCGTAGGCCTTCTGTCTCTGGCGGCACAGGCGGCTGCGCTCGGTCGACAATGCTCGCTTCTTGGGCTGCAGCGGAGCCATGGGAGCCATGGAGCTCGTCATTTCGATGGTGAAGTAGGTGGTCGAATGCTACGGTACACTAAACGAATCCGGTGGATCGAAAGCGAAGCGAAGGGCTCTTCTCGTCTCGAAGCGTGTTGCGCACTGGCAGGCAGCAGGCGCTGGTCAGGTCGTTCGTGAATGATGCATGAGCAGCGCTTGAGGTTTGGCACAGTCTCACACAGTTGGAGAGCGCATACTGGGCGCCAGATGTTTTAGCTGGGAGGGCGTTTTCGATTACGAAGGCGTGGTTATGAAGCGTGTGGCAGTCAAAAACGGTGTCGTGTGCGTTCGTGGGCCAGCCGGCGCGCGAAGCTTGAGGCTCGCGTGACCCGCAGAAGTGATACAGTACGAGCTTCGGAGCTTGCATTGTCAAATGGCGAAATGGCGACTTGGCCCAAGTTTGGCGTTCTCCAGGGCCCACGCTTGGACAGGCGACTTTCCGATCCCCAGTGCGCTCTCTCTAGGGGGCAGCGACAAGCTCTCGCTCGCTCGTTCGCTCGCATTCATACATGGTATGCAGTATGCTCATTCAATGCAAGCGTCAGCACCGTCTCCAATGGAACTTGTCGACTCGCACACAGTTGGCGAGCAGACTGTTGTAAAAATACATAATTTATATAACACGATATATATACTATTTTGCAGGTACTATATACGTTTCAAGAGGTTTACACTCCCCCCGGAAACGGGAGGCCACTAGCCCAGCAAACAGCAGACCAAAGGCTCGCCATGCCGTTCACGGGGACCGTCATCGGCGCCTTCCTGGGGCTCACGACCAAGCTCGGCAGCAACGTGCTGCAGAAGGTGCCCTACATGCGCCGTACGTCTCCATCCTCGCGCTTTTCCGGCCTCCAGCGGCCCTCTACAGCCTTCAAAAAGTGCCAATTTGTCATGCTAATGTTGCTTTCCATACTAAAAATGCTACACAGACCCGTGGGAGCACGTGCTACTTATCGGCGTGGGCGCGTACGCGGGCCACGTGGTCGAGAAGAAGCACGCCGAGACGCAGCAGGAGGTCGAGGAGCTGCGGCTGTACCTCGAGCGCCGTGCGGACACGCGCGGCGAGTAGGCGAAGCTTTCAATTTCAAGCTCCAGCTACTACAAGCTCTACAAGAAAGAAGTTCGGCCTTTTTGTAAGCGCTCGGGTGAATATATTCGCAGCCTTCCAAGAAGAGCTCTACTACTCATGGTGTACGTGTGAGTTGTTGTCGAGCTCTGTATGCTGGAGATCCTTCGTGTTGCTGTGCAGGTGCAGGAGCCAACGGACGCTAACCCAGCGCCGACTGTTCCGAGGCGACGGGCGTCATTTTCCAAGTCTCACATTGCAAGATCTTCATCACCAAGATATTATCTATCTAGCAAGGCAGGCATGGAGCTCGCGTACCTGTACACCAAGCCCAGGGAGAGCTTCGGGCGGCACTGCGACTTCCGGGCGAGCGAGGCCAAGGTCGTCGAGGCGATCGCGGGGTCCACGGCTTCCGAGAGCGAGTATGTGAGGAGGAAGCCCATGGTCACGAGACTCGACACGACGCCAGACCTGTCCGAGCACGAGGTCAACACGGAGCGGCTCGTCACGAGGCACAGCAGCATGCGCCACGTTGAAGGAGGATGGCCCAAGGACGTGGACCCGGCCGAGCAGAGCGACGTGCAGCGGTTCCGCAAGAAGGCCGAGAAGGACGACGACTACCGTCAGGCTGTGCGTGCGCTGGCGCCCGTGGCCGAGCGCGCGCTCAAGCAGAATAACACTATCGACCTGTACCAGGACTACTTTGCTCGGCTGGGCGAGGCGGCCACGACCGAGCAGCCCAGCGCCAAGGGGTTAGCTGTCTTCCGAGACCCGGAGACCGTCAAGCGCACGGTCTCCAAGATCGACTGGCACCCCGAGAGCCCGCACAAGATGGCCGCTTGCTACTGCCTGCTGTCGTTCCAGGACCCCAAGCTCTCGAGCGCGCGACTACCAGCTAGTGCTTTCATTTGGGACGTTGGCAACCCAAACACGCCCGAGACCACGCTCCGACCGCCCTCACCGCTCGTCAGCATGCGCTACAACCCCAAGGCAGTCGACCAGCTCGTCGGTGGTGCCTACAACGGACTCGTGTGCTTCTTCGATCTTCGCAAGTCGGGCGCCACGCCAGCTGAGACCTCGGCGCTCGAGCACTCGCACCACGACCCCGTGTACGACGTCTTCTGGATCTCGAGCAAGACGGGCAACCAGTGCTGCTCCGTGTCGACCGACGGCTGGTTGCTCTGGTGGGATATCCGCCACCTTGCTCAGCCCACACACCGATTGCTGCTGCAGTCAGACAACAAAGATGGCAGTGGCGGGCTTAGTGCTGGAGCCTTTGGCGGATCCGCCATGGAGTACAACGCCGAGGCCGGACCGACCAAGTACCTCGTCGGCACGGAACAGGGCGTCGTCGTGAGCGTCAATCTGCGTAACGCCAAGCAGAACAACGGTCTGGCGCTCTACGACACGGGCGCAGGCAAGCACCACGGCCCAGTGTATGCTGTGCAGCGCAATCCGACGCATTCCAAGTTCTTCATGACCATCGGAGACTGGACCGCACGGCTCTGGTGTGAGGATCTCAAGACCCCCATCATGAGCACAGCGTACCACGACTCGTACGTGACGGCTGGTTGCTGGTCGCCCACGCGCGCCGGCGTCTTTTTCGTCACTCGTATGGACGGCGTTGTCGATGTCTGGGACTTCTTCTACCGCCAGAACGAGGTCGCATACTCGCACAAGGTCGGCGATGTTGCACTCTCGGCTGTCAGCGTGCAGTACGGCTCTGGCTGCGGTGGCGGCAAGCTCGTGGCGGTGGGCGATGTCAACGGCATGATCTCGTTGCTTGAGCTCTCAGACGGCCTCGCAACAGCACAACCCAACGAGAAAGCCGCCATCAACGGCATGTTTGAGCGCGAGACAAAGCGCGAGAAAAATCTCGAGGCTCGCGAGAAGGAGCTGCGACGCAAGAAGGCCAGCCTTGAAGAAGGCAAGGCCGAGGGCAACCGAGCTGGAGCCGGCAAAGACGACAAGATGGAGGAGCTCCTGCGTACAGTCGATGCCAACTTCCTTGGCATGATCAAGGAGGCAGAGGACTCGGAGAACAAAAACATGGAGCACAAGTCGTCCGTGTCGAACGGCGGCGGGAATGGTGACGAGATGTGATTCTGTATCTGTACCTGCCTCGCACGGGCCGTGAGTGCGCTTTTGAACATCGAGAAGCTCTATACATTACGTCGTCGATTTTGATTTGCCTAGGGCATTCGTTTGGGGTCTCGTTCCTGCCTCGTCATTCTTGACCGCTTACGTCCCGCCTAAATCGTTGGCTTCAGACGCACGTGCTCCTGTGCGGCAATATGCCACTGCTCGTCCACCCGGCCAACCTGTAACATCTCAGCCGGCCTTGGCGGCATCACCAGGCGCAAACGCTTGTTCTCGTTGAAGCCATTCGAGCACGCGCGTGTCTTGAAATCGACTAGTGCGCGGTTCACATTACGGATCGTCGTGCAAAGTCCATATGCCTGCTGCATCTTCTTGATATCCTTCTCTTGCTTGGCGAGCGCCCAGACGCTAGCAGGAGGCTCCGCGAGTAACCACGAATCACAAGTAAACAGATCGTTTGGCACGTACTGCTTGTAGTAGATCCACTCAAGGCCACGATCGTCGATACCACGGAAGCTGTGGCATCCGTGAAGGAGGGATGGAGCTTCTCCTGGGACGAGCGGGGCTGGTACTACGTCCGAGTCGAATTTGACTGGCTGGAAGTCAGGACTTTCGCTGCATGGGTTGCCCTTGATCAAGTCCACAAAGTCGAAGTAGTCGTCGGCCTTGCCGCCAATAGCAAGGTTGTCGAACGTAGTGTGTTTGATACCGTGCTTGGCTGCTGCAACCGTGTAGCCGAGCATTTCAGCCATCCACACATCCGGCCGAGCCTGACGCTGCGCAACGGTGAAATTGCAGTAGTCATCAATCATCGTGTCCAGATCGGAGCGTGTCAGCACATACGGAGGTCCAACTGCGTAATACTCGCGCGCATCGTCAGCGGTAATTGCATGGCACTCGGGGCACATTCCAACATTTAGCGCTATTGTTGTCGGGTCATCAAACCCAGCCGCACCCAAGTACGCAGACCAGCGCTGCGCCACAGCCTGTCCATTGCGGACCTCAGTGTTGACTTCAGCAATGTCACGGTTCCCTTCATACACGAAAAACTTCTTGTACTGCCGCAGACCGTCGACAACCTCGGCGTGCTCGGCATACTTCTTGGAATTCACACCTTGTGCAGACGTCACGCGCGCGTTCGTGTCGATCGAGAACGGCTTTAGGAAAGAAAAGTCTGGATCCAGGATAACAATAATCGCGTCCTTCTTCACTGGCGGATTCGAGTTGCGCAGCCAGTCACGGATGCCGAATGGTTTGTTGTATGGCGCGTAGTCATCGGTCGCTGAAGCATCAGGAGTGGGATTCAGACTAAAGCTCTTGGTTATATGGAGCTCGACACGAGGAGTTGACATGGTCGGGGAAGAGTCAGCTCCGTGCCGAGTCAATAAGTCGGCCAACTGTTCATCAGAACATCCGCTTACAATACGAGTGAGTCGACCCCGCTGCTGGACACGGGCGAACGACTCGGCAAGAAGCTGGCTTTGCCAGTGCTGATACGGCTCGCACGACGACGAGAACACGAAGTGGAACTTGTCGCTTTCGTCATCGCCAGAGATCTTGTTTTCGATTTTGTCTGCTTTGCGCTTGTATTCTCCGAAAAATACCGGAGTATCAGCGTCCACGTCTGTAGACGGCGACAGTGCCACTGCAGATCGCCATCCAGGCTTTTCGTACTCCATCGTCATCTTTTGGTTGCGGTTGAAACCCGCTGGACATGCCTGCGATCTGTAGTCGACCGACGCGCTGTTGTACGCCTCGATAGCCAGGCACACACTCATGGTGTGGCGGCGGCGAAGAATGTTCGGGACGTGCTCGTATCCATTTGTATGCGTCGCCATATCCCACAGCCGGCCACCAGGGTGCTTGAACATCCAGGCATCGCATTCGAGAAAGTCCGGCGGCACTTGTGAATCGAAGAAAGACCACTCGCGACCATCGATCCACTGTGGCAGCGTAAAGTTGAGCGCTCGAAGCGAGATCGGATACGACCATAGCCCGAGATCGTTCGGCGGCGGTAGCTCAGCGCACGGGTTGTGGTGGATATCGTCGACAGCGTCCCAGTTCTGGTAGCGAGAGATGTAGTGGTGGATGCTGAGCACGCCCGAGATGCCCATCCAAGTTCCGTGGTGTGCCGCCGCCAGCGGAAACGCGAGATACTTTTTCTCATGAGCGAGCGCGTTCCAGTACGTGACGGTCTCCGGCAGCAGCTTGCGGAAGGCCGAGATCTCGGCGACAAACGGCGCGATCGCAGCAAACGGCCGCCAATCCACGATCGAGCTCGCGGGCGACTTGGCCGTCACAACCTGCTCAAGCTCGGCCTGCGACAGCGGGAACCGGTTCGGCCAGTACCAGGACGCGTCCTGGCCATAGATGGTGGCGTCCGATAGCTCCCGCACCTCCCGCGCAAGGTGGAAGAGGTCAAGCCGCTTGGTGAAGATCGCGTCCGAGTCGGCCACCATGATAAAGTCGTCCTCCTTGAGCCCTGGAAAAGTCTCCACCTTCATCCACTCCTGCAGCACCACGGGGTTCACCGTCGTGGTCAGCAGCTTCTCGCCAAACTCGGTCGACGGCAAGCTAGAAACATGCTCAAAGTGGTGCGCCTTGACGCCATAAGCAGGATTCTTCCTCAGCGCCAGACTCCCAGCCTGCTCCTCGCTGCAGCCGTACATCAAGTGCGAGATGTCCCCATCATAACCCGTGCGCCGCAGCGAGAAGGCCAGCACCTCGCCCTGCACAAAGTCCACCGGTCGACACGCCGACGTGAACGCCACGTGGCGCACCTGCCGCTGCTCGTCGTGGAAATACAGCGGGTCCGCCTTCTTAAGCTTGGAACTGGGATCTCCACCTTCAGGCCCAGCCATGTGCCGCACCACCGCCGGCTTGGGGAGCAAAGGACTGCCAACTCCATCCGCCGCCTGTCGCTTTTCGCTTGGATTTTCATTCTCGAGGTCGATGGCGTTGCTCGCGAGCGAGGAGGAGGCGAAGAAGCGCACGTTGAAGTACATGTAGACCAGGAAGAGCGCGCCCACGGCCCATAGCGCTAGTCGACGCGTGTGCACGGCGGCCGCGGCGGCCGCAGCGGGCGACGGCCTCGAGCGCCTCGGCAGCATGGGGAAGGTGGAGGATACTACCAGGAACGCTTAGTGACGACTACTATTGTGAAATAGTGGATAGTAATTCTGATGTTTGGACTGATGCGTGTCTCTAGCAAATGAGGGATCGCTGTGGAGTTGTGAGAGCACAATGCATCGAGTGGATGGATTTTTCGGCGATCGGCTCGAAGCGTGGGCTGTGTGAAGGAGTTTTCGCTGGAGGAGCGATCAGGTAGGAGCTGTATGCAATGCTAACACCAAGACGGCGAGCCAAACGGCCTTCCAGCACTATCGGCGATAACGTACGAAATCGCATGAAGCCGACCAGACTGGATATCTTCAGTGCGACTTCGATTGCAAGGCAAACGCTCGCAAAAGACAGGAACGCAGGACAGTCTCGCTTAGAAGCTGTAGCGTTAGCTACAGATACACACACATGAACTTCACGAGCAGCATCATCAGCGAGAGTTCCTCGACGATTCTTTCGGAGGGCGGAACCTAGGTTTCTAGTCTCGATCGCATAGCTAACGGCACGCGAGTATCCATCGTGTACACAGCACTTTGGTCGTCACAACCCGCTGCCTCTCTGAAGAAACGGAGGGTCCGACTGGGCGTGTTGTGATCGCTGTCTCGCGTGGGGATTTCGGCCTTTGTCTTCACCTCGTTGGGAGAAGCTTGGCTCGACTAGCAGGCCAGATACTGTTGCAATGTTGGAGAGCCACTTGCACCGAAGACGCTTGAGAAGCTTAGCCCGTTCCGAGCGGTTAGAATGCTGGGAGACAACAGAACCAGGTTCTTCATAGCGTCGAGGATAAAACCGCTCGATAGGTGAAGTAACGGCTGGCAAGTGATGGCTACACTCTCCACACGACAACGCAACGACGCCCAGGCAGCGGGCTCCGCTTTTCGACACCTTCCTCGCTTCTAATGGACGCGCCATCCATGGAAAGCGAGAGCATGACGACACCAGGCCTATCTACACAAACACCATCATACCACAAGGTCGATGGGGCCAGCAATGCTCTTCCAAACCACCCTTATCATGATAACATGTGACACATCCGTGGGCGGAGATGCTGAAGCGAATGATTTCCAAGTGCGACCCCATGGATGCGATCCTTTGTGCCTCATCGTCGGAGCCGCCGACGCTTTGCCTGTCCTGCCAACGCCCGTTCGACGGATCCTTCCGCCTTCCATGGTCGAAACGCGTGTCTGTGGCTCGTGGTGGACGAAAACACCTCCTTAAAGGTGAGCCAGCGGCTCTCGAGAAGCTTCCAGGCTCACCTGAGCTGCTCATTCTCCAATTGCCTTCGAGCCCACCAAGCTTCTTCTCCATCTCTCAAGTTCACCGCCAGAATCTCCAAGCCATGCAGCTGACCACGATCACCGCGTCATTGGCCGTCGCCGCCATCGTAGCAGCCTTTGCTCATGCTGCGCCGTGCGACTTTGCTGCCATTGAGGCCTCGCTGTACTCGAACGCGACCGAGGGGCTGCAGCGGTGCGCGGAGGCCACAGGCTTCAACATCTTCTCGTTCGGGGAGCTGCCGACGCAGGAGCAGGCGAACGCCATCTCGGAGAACACGGACTGCGCCAACTTCTACAACCAGATCACGACCGTGGCCAACAACGCCACGCAGTGCGACGTCGTCATCAACGGCACGACCTACGAGCTCCAGGGGCTCATCGCTGACTTCCTCTCGGGAAAAACGGGCGAGGACGGCCAAAACGCGTCGGGCTCGAGCTCCGAGGACATTGAGTTCCCCAGCGACTCTGGCAGCGAGAGCGTCAGCGCCAGCGGCAGCGAGAGCTCCAGCGCCAGCGGCAGCAGCAGCGAGGGATCTGTGAGTGGATCGGGCTCCAGTGGAGCTGGCGCCGCCTCTCTGTCTGCTGCCATCGCGGCTGCAGCCGTCGTCGCCGCCTTTGCCGCCTAAGCCAGCCTTTGAGCCGGCATTTTGAGCTCTAGACTATCATGGAGCTGTGATCGATCAATACACATGCTCGTGCCGTATGTCAAACCGTTGTGAGTGAGTGGGTCGCTAGTGACCAATGTAAAGTCCTTGAACGTGCAGGATTGGCACCACGAAGAGGGCGTCATCGTGAGCTGTAGAGGCGATCTGCCCTCATGCATTATGCAGTTCGATCACTCGAGTGGGATTGATATCACTCGAATGAAAAACATGAACATCGTCGATAGATAGAGGACCTGGTCTTCATGAAGGTCGAGTCCTTGAACCTCGGCGAGCCTCTACGTTTCGCTGGTCACGATGCGCAATGCCGCGACACGTTTCAACGTTCCATGCGGCGGAACCGGCTGCCAAGAAGCCGGACATTGCAGCCCAGGGCGCTGGGGAACGCGCTGGTCAGATGTAGAGGGCGGACTCGGGCCATGATATATGGCGAGCACCACGTCGAGTAGAGAACGGAGGTCTCGCTGGCTGGCGCCTCTACCACCTGCGTCCTCGTCGTATGGCCGACCGGGTGGCGAGTTTTCGTGTAAATGGCGAGACTCTACCGTTGTTGGGGGAGGACGACCCACGTCCAGTGCCCAATACCCAAGGCTCATTCCGCAACCTGCTTCCAGAAGCCCAGAGCCTCACTCAGTCACTCACTCGACCCTCATCAGAGACCATGAAAGCCGCTGTCATCTCCTCGATCGTCGCTGCTGGCGTTGCTGCCCTCGTCGCCGCCGAGACATGTGACATGGGCGCCATCCAGAGCTCGCTGTACCCGAACGCGACGCAGGGCCTCGCCGACTGCTACAACGCCACGGGCGTCGACATCTTCACCATTAGCGAGTTCCCGACCGAGGACCAGGCCGAGGCCATCTCGCAGAACGTCGACTGCGTCGACTACTACAACCAGATCAACAGCGTGGCCAACGCCGAGCTGTCATGCACCGTCAACATCGAGGGCCAGGACGTCGTCTTCCGCACGCTCATCGCTGACCTGCTCACGGGTCTTACGGGTAACGAGTCGGCCTCCGACTCGGGCTCGATCGAGTTCCCGGACTCGGCCTCGGACAGCGCCTCGACCAGCCTGGACTCGTCCGCCAGCGAGGACTCCGGCTCGGAGGAGGCCTCGGCCTCGGCCAGCAAGTCGGGCTCCAACGCCGCCAGCTCCTCGGCCGTTTACTCGGCCGTGGCTCTAGGCGCCGCCGCGCTCGTCGCCGCCTCCATGCACTAGCCAAGTGGGGAGTCGGAAACCACGTAGAGCTCATGGCACGAGGCCATCCTTTGAATGTAAAGTTTATTGATCTCTTTCCTTACTCAAATACGCAGCTTTTGCTTGAGGCTTTTGATAAGTTCATGGTTGTTATCATTCATACAGGGCAGTCAAAGACAGAGCTGAGCTCGGCTACGAGAGCAGGAACCGCACGTCAAGGCGGTCGTCGATCTGGTTGCTGCGGGGCTGTTCATACCTGGGCTTCTTGTCAACCTGCTCGTAGTCCTCATCGTCTGCATCCTCAACAATCTCCACCACCTCAACCACTTCAGGCTCCTCAACTTCTTCAACATCAGCAGTCTGAGGGTCTTCTCCGAGCTGGAACTCGTTGGCGATGCGGGCTTGGTTCATGAGCACAGCGAGGTCGGCGATCGAGGCTCCAGCGGCCATGAGCGCGTCCACGAAGCCGACATCAGCGTCGTAGACGACGATCCGCCCATCCTTGGAGAAGTGGAACTTGTTGAGCCCCTTGTAGGTCACGGTACGTCCGCAGAGCTTTGCCACCAGCTGCCGGTCGTGGGCCGCGTGCGGGAAGACGTGCTCGAACGTGGCCGGCGAGAAGACGACGCGCAGGTCGGAGCCGACCGTCACGACAGGACTCTCCTCGGGGCCGCACACGTCGACGCTGGTGACGACTAGCGAAAAGCTGGCGTGGTATGCTGTGTAGCGCCGCCACTGCTCGAGCAGCGGCTGCCAGCCCTTTGATGAGCCCATCTGCATGTCCGGGTCCATGGTGGACCGCAGGAAGCTCTCCTGCTGCGTGGCGAGCTCGAGATTGGCCGAGGACCGCTTGGCCCCCGGATAGAGCGCTGCGGACGCGGCCCCGTTGGAAAACATGCTCAGGTACTGCACGGACGCACGGACAAGCGAGCCCTGGACGTCGTGGCGTCGTCGCAGCGACAGCTCGGACCGGAGACCGTGCAGCACGTTGAGGTCGGCCACCTCTCGCCGCAGGGACGAGACCATGGCCACCAGAGACGCCTCCTCCTGCTTGCGGCGAGCGCGGAACTCCTTGCCCCGCTCGCTGTTGCTCTTCCGGGACG
>JAASGX010000688.1:0-15860 GCA_023334415.1 Phytopythium chamaehyphon | reverse complement strand
CTGGAGCGAGCACAACCCCGTGCACCTGCTCGGCCACAGCTTCGGCTCCACGACGGCCATCGAGCTGTACCAGCTGCTGTGTGCCGACTTCTTCGGCGTCGGGTCGAGCCACAAGTGGGTGCGCAGCATCGTGAGCATCGCTGGCCCGCTCTCAGGATCTGTGCTTCCTCATGCTTTCGGACTGCACGCGTCTCCTCCTATCGGCCAAATGCCAGAGTTCTCAGTTGCACACGCGCTTGGATCATCCCTCGCTCTTTGGTTTCGGCTGCACAACAAGTTCCCCATCATCAGGGGACTGTTTCCGTTCCGAATGAAGCAATGGGAATCGCGAACTTCCGGATCTCTTCGAGACCTAATGTCGACGCATGGACCTACAAACGGATCTTGGGACTTGGCGATCTACAACTTGTTGCCAAAAGAACGAATGGAGCGCAACTTGCGTCTGATCGACATGGACAAAGTGTTCCTCATCAGTATCGCCTCAAACGATATTGGTGAGATCCGCTTGGCGAATCGCACGGCAGTCATGGCATTGATATTGGCAGTCAGCATCTCACTGTTTGTTTTTGAGATCTCGAGTGTTCCGTTGATCATCAAAGCATTTATTTCGCTGACAATTGTTGCGGCATTTCAGTGCCGCCGGTGGGTACTTCTCTTCCCGACCTGGAGCGTTGTAGACCGTTGCTTGGATTCGCTCCATTCAATTTTCCCAGGTGAGCTCGCTTAATTTTTCCTGGTAAACCCAAGGTTCTGACATTTCTATATGTATGGTAGACTTCGAATGCGAGCAATGGCGCGCGAACGATGGTGTTGTGAGTGTCCACGCAACGCTGAAGCCTTGGGTGGCCCATTGGGAAAAGGATACAGCTTTTGAATCCATCGAAGACGTAGTAAAAGCAAGAAGGTCAAGCTCTTCGGTTTCTACCACCGCATCAGAGGCTTCAGATTCCCTCTCGGACTGGAACTCGCCCTCCCCATCATCAGCGATCGCAGCGCCAAGCTACTCTGTCGATAACAGTTATGGAGATCAAGCAAGCTGTTTCGGATCGGACGAATCTATTGAAGATGAACTGTCGTCCCTGGAAACTTTTTCCGAAGTCAATGCGGACTATGAAGAGTTCGACAGCACCGATATCACTGCAATCAAGTGGCGACGCGGAAAATGGCACGTTCGTCGCGTCAAGACGCACCACATGGCCGGTACGTTTTTCGATACTGATGCGCCAGAGCTTCTGAGGTCGCTTTTCAGCGTCATGGCGCAGAACTTCGAGCAAGATTGATGCGAGCTCTTCATTCAAATGCTACGTACACTATCTCGAATGATCGCGATCAATTCTTCACGTTCATTATTACTTCACTCCTTACTCAGTCAAGCTCATCAACCGACATGGTCGACATCCCTGATGTCGGTGGAACACTGACAGCCATCGTGACCGTAGTTCGCAGCGTCATCTGATACACGTCCTCAGCATTCTTGCGCAATTCCTCCATGCGCATCCACAAATCTCGTTGGCTGTGGACGCTGGGACCGCTTCCCCGACTGCTGTGTCCTGCGCTACTCGGACTGCTTGTGTTACTCATAGTCGACCGAGCCATAACCATCGCATCGCACAATTCGCCATCGTCCAGAAATGACTCCCGGTCGGTCGACTCACCCTCGGATACCGGCTGCGACTGACCTCGCGTCCTTCGATCGGACACGCTCACGGCCACCACCTTCTTGACTGGTTCATCCACCACCAGGATAGACACAGTTTCAGGCTCCAATGCGGTCTTGACCTCCTTGATCTCGACCGGTGCAACGACACCGAGCTCTTCCGTTTTCTCGCTTTTCTTGCTGGCACTCTCAGCGCCCATCGCAGCAACCTCTTCTTTCGTTGGGAACCCCGGAATTGATGCTGGCGTACTCGATCGCATGGATGCGTACTGCTGATGCCACTCACTCACACCCCTGCTGCTTGACGCGGAGCTGGGATTGGACTTGGTCGCCCGAAGCGATGACGACAGAGCAGAAATGGGGGATGTCGCGCACTCTGTCGATGGCAAGTTGCGAACAAGGCCAGCCTTAGAGCCTCGATGCATGGCTACCATATCAGCACGAGCAACGTCGACGGCGTCTTGCTGGTTGCTGACTGCGATACAAGCAGTGCAGACAGTCACACTCGACTGTCGAAGCTGCTTTGGCCGCGGCGACGAACCAGATCTCGGCTCTGCAAACCATAGCTTGCGAGTCATGCGGCAGTGTCCACATGCCGATCTTGAACACAATGCGCACGCGGTGCCCCCAGAAGACGAGCTGTGGTCGCTTGTGCTGCGGAATAATCGCAGAGCAGACAAACTCTTGCCGCCGGAATGGTTCCCATTGCACACTCCGCATTTGATCTTGTTGTCGCGAATGTGCTTGTGGATCCAAGCAGATGTTGACGAGCGCTTGCGTGGAGAGGTCGGAGGAGCAGAAAGCGCGAGTTGGTTTGTCTCCTGAGGGGCAGATGTTGCGACCTTGTGGGCGAGCTTGCGGTGCTGTGCGCATTCGACAGCGCCAGCGAAGAACTGGAGAGCTGCTGTGGCACTTGTAGAGATGGCAAACGCGTCCACCATTTTGCCACTTGGCTGAATGAAGCCTTTCATGTAGACCTCGACAGTTTGGTTCTTTTGGTCAACAGGAGTAAAGAGATAGCACGACGAGATTCGGCCACGCAAAATGCCGTGGGCGTTCTCGAGACTCCCACATCCGTCCAGCACGTCATCAACCGAGTGGGTGAGCACGAAGCCGATGCGGCGGCCATCTGCAAACATGCGGATGCCAGTGGCCTCCAAGTAAACAAGGTCACGGCGACGAGACATAGCGTGAAGCTCGAGCGCCATCCACTTGATGCCAACGAACGCAAACGGGGAGTCCTCAGTTGGTTCCTCGATTGAGTGCAGGATCTCAGCGTCCACAACCTCCTCCTTCGTGTATGCAGCCTTGCGGAGCATCCCAGCAGCATCGGGTGATGAGACGCCAAGCATCACGTCCTCCAGTGATCCGAGCAGCGTGCCGACCGTCACGACCTTGGGCAGACTCCAGGTCGCGTTCTGTGCGTCCATGTTGACATCCAGGTCAATCTCGTAGGGCGAAGACGCGGAGGTCGTCGCGAGGCTCTCGCTGTGGCGGCCGGCATCGTTGTTGTTGGTTGCGGTGGTGCGGCGCTGACGGTACAGCGTCAAGTTTTCAAGCTTCTTGACGGGCTTCCATAGGTTGCGGGGCAGTCGGCGGTTGTCGACGCGCACGAACTGCTCGTACTCATCGATCGCCTGATCTACAAGCGTAGTCGCGAGGGCGCTGAGTCGTTGAGCGTGTTCCTCATCCAGCGCAGGCAGCTGCCCAAAGGGCGAGCGCGCAGTCGGGAACTTCATCGCGTCGGTGATGAACTTTTGCTCGAGGCAACGGTCGAGCTTGCACCTAGTCCAGGGGATTGAGATGGCGAAGAGTGAGCGAATTGAGTTGTGTCGGTTGTTCCGAGCCGGGCGATCGCCGCGTCAACTGGGACGCTGGAAAACAACCACCCTGCATCTCGGCCCAATCCGATGGCGAACACGGACAGCTGGGCTCTCCTGGACTCCAGTACTCCTGCGATTTAGCGCCGTTGATCGGTGGAAATGCAAGCCAGAGTCCATGAGTGCTAAGTCTGTCGCAGCGAAGTCCAGGTGGTTTTCGGTCGAGAATAGTGGACAGCGAGCCTAACGTTTAGCGGCGCGGAGTTCCATGTGGCCGCAGCCTCTGCCACCTGCACGATCACTCGGAATCCCCAACCAGCAGCGAGTACTGTACGACGGCAGACCATTCAGGTGTTGAAGCGAATTTTGGAACGCTCAACTTGCTGCACGTCGGAGTGCGACTGTGGCTGGAGCTCGCAAGTGGCGACCGAAGCGAGCCTCGTATCGATTTGGCGAGTCAAGTCGTCTCGGATAATGTCAGGTCAATGATACGCAGGACTGAACATCTCATGAGACTGTCGAGATATCTTGAATTGTGTATGTGAACTGTATACTTTGAACCGTACACCCATCAGATCGAAAAGCGAGCCACAACGGACACAAAGGCCAGAAATCGTTCTGCCAAATGCGACTAGCTCAGGTCGAGCCTTTAAACTGGTGGCTACGACGTCTTGACGACCGCGAAAGGGCTCTGCCCACGCGTCCAGAGCGTCCGACGGGCTGATGGCCTCCACACCAACGCTGGGCACAGAATCCAGCCCTTGGTCGATGAAAGTGGCGTTGATACGTATCGCACTAGCACGCACGAGATCTGCAGCTGAGCGCATGATACAGTGGACCGACGCGCACCAGCAGGCTCGATCGTCATGGAGGAAGCATGGAGGTTGTCCCTCGATCACTGAAACGAAGCGAGGAATCGATACCCGTGTACTTGCATCATCGCGAAATAGTGTTTAGATTCGATATACACATACGCAAGGGGCATGAAGGCAAGGCAGTGGATCGGAGCAATCCATGTGGTGAAAGTTTTGAGGCTTTGAGCGTTTTGCTTGCAACAAATTTGTTCAGATTCGTCCGCAGCCACATTTTGCTGCCCCGCGTCCTGGTGAACGATCTCCGTGCGTCGAAGATCGTCTGTTTAGCTCCGCGTTTTCTTGCAGCGCCGATTGCGAGGCCGTGATGACTTGGATATGAGACGCTCCACGGAGGGAGAGACGATCAAGAGCCTTCAAGTCGCCGTGACGAGCAAGGCCGATCCAACAGACATCATGCGAGTCATTACCTACGAACTTGTGTGATGACGCTTGTAGAGGTGCCGTGTCCGTAAGCGATATGCGTGAAGAACCCAAGTACGCTTAACATGCAAAGCGACCGCGAGTAACGTGCGACGAGTTTGACAAGCTTGCCCTCTCCCAAAGCTCGGACTCACGCATCGGCGGGGTTCTGCGCAAGTAATGGTGCAACCGTCGTCAGGCACGCCATCGACGAAGTTCTTCAGGTTAAACCAGGAGGAGGAGGAGTGCTGCAAGAGCTGTTGCAAAAGGAGTTCGAGCGCATTCGAACGCGTTCTCAACTCTCTCCTAGCTCTGCTTTGCCCTTGGCTAGATTTGGAGGGGAGTCCTTGCAGCTACCTGATACAGATCCATTGTGACGCGAAGAAATCGCTCCCGTTGCCACGAGGGATCAAGCACTTGTCCAAAGCTCCAACTGTCCTGTGGTGGTTGCTATCGTCAAGCACACCAACCCTGCCAACGAGGAGGTCCAAGACGGCCTCTCCTTTCCTCGAAATTGATCGCATCCATGCCCATCCTTGATCATTCGCGTCGATGCATTCAATGGGTTGGGGTTGTTGACGCCCAGCCAGCTCACGTACGTCAGGCTACGCAGTCTTGAAGCGACCAAATGCTACTCTGGCGAACCAAAGTGCGACCGTCGTGGGGATTGGTTTTCGATGTGGTCAAGGTCTCAGGCCAAGTTGAAGTGGTCTGGTCGGCCAATGAGCGGCCTTGGACGCGAAGCGACGCCACGCTTGACACTCGGGCTCTATGCAGCCATAGCCGCCCGCCCGCCCGCCGCCCGCCTCGCCATGAAGCCCGAGCATCGCCCCCGCGCTCTGTGCGTGGCCGAGAGTTCTCCTGGGCGCCCTCGGGCCTCGTCCTCGGCCTCTCCATCTTCGTCGCCCTCGCGGCCCGAGATGCTGCGCCACCGGTCGCTCGACTCGGTGCAGGCGAGCGTCGAGCTCCACCGCAGCTCCAGCGGTCGCAGCCTGCGACTGCGGCAGGTCCGCCAGGAGGACGGCGGCTCTCCGCTCGCCCTGACTCCGAGGGCTCCGCCTGGGAAGCGGCCGCCCTCGGGCCGGCGACCGTGGGAACACGCGAGCGAGCAGCAGCGCGGCGACAACAACTCGGACGAGGCCAAGCGGGCCAAGGAGCGGCGCAGCAGCTTCTCCATCTCGCCCACGGCGCTCAAGGAGCTCGAGCGAATGCGGCAGCTCGAGCGAACGGCCGAGCTTGAACAAAAGGGAAAGAGCGTGTACACAGAGATCGTCGAGGTCGACGAGGTCGACGAGAGCGAGGAGGACGAAATACAGAGCGATGAGGTGGACGAAGAGGACCAGCAGCGGGTTGAGCATCTCGAAGAGCAGAACAACGGGCAGGAGCAGGGGCAGGAGGAACAGGCGTGGCAGGACCCAGGCCAAGAGCAGCCGGCCTTTGAATTCCCGCTGTGGAAGCGTGCTACCAAGACCGTTCGGCTGCCTCAAGCACTAGTGAATACTCCTTGCGGGTCCAATAACGACGCGCAAGAGGACGACGAGGCACAGTCAAACGAGAGAAGAAAGAGCCGCGAGTCCGAGAGCATCCAGGTCGCATGCGAAATGGTCTCCAAGATCCATGTAGATCACAGCATCGCGTTCGACTCGGCCGAATCGATCGGTGCGAGCTCAGCGACGCTGTCGCTCACTAAATCCGTGTCACCACGGATAGGCGGCGGGAGTGCGTCAAGCTCAACGCTCAAGCCCGCAGTCAGCTTATCAACTGACCGGTCGAGCACTCGCACAGATAACCCGATCACCAAGTGGAAGCGCGGAGAGCTTATCGGAGCGGGCACATTCGGAAAGGTGTGGCCGCGGAGAAGGTGGGGGCAGCGTCGAGTGTCTGACCCGTGATACGCAGGTGTATGTCGGGCTGAACGGCGAGACGGGCGAGTTGTTTGCGCTCAAAGAGATCGAGATACGCGCAATGCCCAGCGCCGACCAAATGAAGGAGATGCACAAACTTGGCGAAGAGATCGCGCTTATGAAGAACCTTTCGCACAAGCACATTGTGCGGTACAAGGGCAGCCACCGCACAGACAAGCACTTCTGCATCTTCATGGAGTACGTTCCAGGTGGCTCCATCGCCAGGTGCGTGCCGTAGGCAGCGGTGGTGAGATTGAGCCTCCCATTGCACGATATCTAAGCGCCTGCGAACAGCGTGCTCAAGCAGTTTGACGCGTTCGACGAAGACCTCATCCGCATCTTCACACGGCAGATCGTGAAAGGCGTCGTGTATCTGCACAGCGTGGGCGTTGTGCACCGCGATATCAAGGGTAAGTGGTTGCGCCATTTGCGCAGTGACGGCAACTGAGCTAACTGATCAAATCATCGATGCGTTGACGGCAGGCGCGAACGTGCTGGTGAACGAGCAGGGCGTGTCGAAGCTGGCGGACTTTGGGTGCTCGAAGCAGATCCCACAGCTGCTGACGACGAGTCTGGAGGAGTCGCTGCGGTCGATCCGCGGGTCGATCCCGTGGATGGCGCCCGAGGTCGTCAAGCAGGAGCGCCACGGCTACAAGGCGGACATCTGGAGCATCGGTGCGACGGTGATCGAGATGGCCACGGCCAAGCACCCGTGGCCCGACAGCTCGAACGGCCTGGCGGCCATGTACGCGATCGCGACGGCCACGGCGCCGCCACCGCTTCCCTTGCATCTGTCGGGCGAGGCGCTCAGCTTCCTGCGGCGCTGCTTCTGCATCAACCCGGACGGTGCGTGTGCTGAGCTTTGGGCCTGTGTTTGTTGGGCTTGTAGCTCACGTGCGTGTGCGTCTGGTGGGTGGCGAATGAGCAGAGCGTGCGACGGCCGCCGAGCTGCTGCGCCACCCGTTCCTGGCCGAGCGGTAGACGAACACCTCGGATCTCCGAAGCTCCGCGGACTATCGCTCGTCGACGAATGGTGGTGCAGAGGATCCGTTTGAAGTACTGTAAAGAACCTGATAACGGGCCGTTCTCTCTTGGGCTCAGTATGGCATACTCGGGCGAGGCCACTTCAGTCCTCGGCGTGTCCCACGCCGCTCACTTGGGCCGAGTATGCCATACTGCGTGCGAGAGAGCGCATACAAACGCGCATACAAACCGCGCGGCCAATGGGCGCTTCAGAAAACGTTTGGCCAAGTCCCCAAGTCCTTGGTGGCGGCGTTTCTTCGGCCAGACTCGGCTGGAATCCCCGGCCATGGCGACGCTCAGCGTGCTCCTCACGGGCTACGGCGTGGCTCGCGACGCGCACCACGAGGCCGCGGTGGGTCTGCGGCCGCCGGAGGACGCTGGAGGACGCTTCGACTGACGCTGGGTGCTGGGTGTGGACGCAGGTCTTCTACGTCACGGTGCAGCAGGGCGGCTGCAATAGCTGGACGGTCTACCGGCGCTTCGACAGCTTCCAGCGGCTCGGCCAGCAGGTGCGTCCTCGCGCTGCGGGCGTCTTCGCGCTGTGGACGCGGTGTGGACGCTGGTGCTGACGATGGTCCGGTCGCAGCTCCAGATGGTCTTCGGGGGCGCCGTGCCGCCCTGCCCACCGCGCATGTTCGACCTGCGCTTCCCCGACAGCGTCGAGAAGGCCCGCGTGGACCTGTCCATGTGGCTCATGCAGCTGCTGCAGCACCCGCCGATCTACACCTCGCACGTCTTCGTCGACTTCGTCAGCGCCGACGCCAACGTACGTGGCTGGCCGCGGACCAACGGCGTAGACGAACTGCGGACAAGTTGAAGTTGGTCTCATTCCCGCTCGAACCCTGCAGGTCGTGCCTCCGGGACTGCACCAGGCCGTGGGCGCGGGCGGTGCGGCGGCGGCCAGGACCAACATGGGCGAATTCGACGTGCGTGGCCGAGCTGATTGGGCCTGCAGACAGCTGGCTGGGGACTGACATTGTGGACGCGCTCTAGATGGACGACATGTTCGACTCGACCACGGACGACGACGCTCGCTCGCACGAGGAACTGCTGCGCGACGACGATGTGCGTGGCGATGGCCATGGCTGGCTCGGTGGCCGTGGGGGTCCCTGACATTGCTTGGGTGCGTGCAGATGTTCTCGTTCGACTACAACACGGACGTGTCGGGCATGGGCGGCTCGGCCATGGAGATGGACCCGCAGCGGCTGCTGGAGGAGACGCAGCAGCAGCACGATCACCTGCAGCAGGTGCAGCAGCAGCAGAGCAAGCGCCCCGAGAAGGTGGCGCTGGACGACTTCATGATGATCAAGGTGATCGGCAAGGGCAGCTTTGGCAAGGTGCTGCTGGTGCGCAAGAAGGACACGGGGCTGCTCTACGCCATGAAGGTGCTGCGCAAGGAGAACATTATCAAGCGCAACCAGGTCGAGCACACACGCACAGAGCGCCACGTGCTCGGGTACGTGCGCCACCCGTTCATCGTGGGACTCAACTACGCCTTCCAGACTAGCGAGAAGCTCTACTTCGTGCTCGACTACTGCGCCGGCGGTGAGCTCTTCTTCCACCTCGGCAAGGTGCAGCGCTTCCCGGAGCATCGCGCTAGGTTCTACGCGGCCGAGATCACGCTCGCCATTGAGTACGTGCACAACCTGGACATCATTTACCGCGACCTCAAGCCCGAGAATGTGCTGCTGGACGAGAATGGACACATCCGCTTGACAGACTTTGGGCTCTCGAAGGAGGGCATTCAGGACGATTTCTCCGGCGCCAACTCATTTTGCGGCACACCCGAGTACCTGGCACCCGAGATCTTGAACCGATCGGGGCACGGCCGCGCTGTCGACTGGTGGTCGCTCGGTGCACTGCTCTACGAGATGCTCACGGGGCTGCCTCCGTTCTACTGCCGCGATCGCGACAAGCTGTTCGAGAAGATCCGTAAGGGCGACCTAAGCTTCCCCAAGTACCTGAGCCCTGCGGCCAAGGACCTGCTGGCACGGCTGCTGGAGCGCGACCCGACCAAGCGCTTGGGCACGGGTCCCGACGACGCCAGCGAGATCAAGAACCACGCCTTCTTCGCCGACATCCAGTGGGACACGCTCATGCACGGTGATCTACCGCCGCCGTGGCGCCCGACGTTCTCGAGCGCGCTGGACACGTCCCAGTTCGACCGCGAGTTCACCGAGATGCCCGTCGTCAGTCCCGACAACCACCCGCGTGGCATGGCCACTCACGGGTTCGGCATGCGCCACGCGCGGCCCGGAGCCGGCAGCGTGTACGGCAGCGTCCCCCAGGCGGACCTGTTCAAGGGCTTCACGTTCACTGAGGACTCGTACCTGCAGGACGGGCTCCCGCCGAACCCGTTCCCCAGGGCAGGCGGCGTCGGCCGCGGCGCGCACCACCAGACCAACTTGTGATTGATACTCCGGAGTAACAAAGAGGCGGGCGAGAGCTCGCGTGTATCGCGTAAGACATGGATTGCCACTTGTGTGGGCTCTGCTCTGCTCTGCTGCTCACTGGGCCTTCTTGTCATCCAGGGCCCATTGGCTCCTGGCCGCGCTCTTGATCCTGCCCTGCTCCCGCTGCTGCTTCTTGAGCGCCTCGGCCCGGTCGCGCGCCTCCTTGGCCTTGGCCCAGCGCGGTGGCCGCGACGCGTACAGCACGAGCGCGCCGCCCGCAATGAGCGCGAAGCCGCCGCCCAGCAGCAGATACGCCACCTTGGCCGACCGCTGGCCGCGCCTCGCGGCCTCGACGCCGTCCACGGGCAGCGGCGGCCCTCGCTCCCCGTCGCGCAGCTCCCAGGCCGCGAGCACCCACAGCCGTCCTGCTCGCGTCGATCCACGTCAGCGTGGTGTCTGCCGGAAGGTGGCTAGACATCGTCTAGCATTAGTACTCGGTGACGTACGCTGCGCGTCCAGCAGCACGTCGACCTCGAAGGCAAGCCGCTGGCCCGGCTGGCCCTTGGGCGGCGCCGCCTGCAGCTCCAGCAGCACGCGCAGCTCGCCCCCCACGTCGCCGCCGCTGTCGCCGGCCGCCGGCTGCTTCTCGCTGAAGCCCGCGAGCACCGCGTCCTCCGGCGCGAGCCCGAGCCGCTGCAGCCCGCCGAGCGCGCGCCGAGCCACGCGGATGAGCCGCGCGAGCGCCGGGTCCTCGCGCGCCACGTCCTCCAGCCGCTGGTCGCGCCGCCAGCGCTCGCCGTCGGTCGCCTGCAGCTGCTGCTGCTCGGCGTGCCGCGCGCGCGCCAGCCGCTCGAACTCGGCGGCCGACAGCTCGCGCGCCTCGCCGTCCGCGCCCGTGACGCTCACCGTCGCCCGCTCGTCCAGCGCGTCGGCGGCCGCGAGCGCCAGCGCCAGCGCCAGCAGCAGCAGCGACGCCACCAGCGCCTTCCCAGGCGCCATCTTGGCCATCTTCTCGACTAGTGACGTGGCGCCTTGATAAACTCCATACTTTATTTACAAAACGCGTACGTCTTGATTTCAATGTAGAATGGACCTCACTTCAACTTGACCTTGTCAACATGCATCCGGGGCTACGAATCCTCAGCCGCTGGCAACACAAAAAGCGCGCCCAGGCCACCTCGAACGCTGCGACCCGACGAGAGGCTGGGCGCCTCGACGTGGGAGGATGAGCCGCTGGACGGGAGCATCTGAGCTCCAACGAGGTGAACTGCAGAACTGCCGGCAAGTCGACGGAGCAAGCCAGTCAAGTCTTCCACGAGCTTCTCTTCTGTGAGCGTGGCTGCATTCGTGCGAGGCCCGGCAGAGGACTCTCCTATCGGGAGACTCGCGAGCGCAGTGATGACTTGCTGAAACTTCTCAAACGAGACAATCTCGGTGTGCGCGTTGCCGCTAGTCCAATGGACCGCTTCGAGCAAGAAATGTAATGACGGCAGCGTGTTCGTTGGAAGCACACCAAAGTCGAGCACGAATCGGGCGAGACCACGGAATGTGAGCATCTTCAGTGCAGGTTCAAGCGATGAATAGTGTCGATGAAGAGCCTGGATTGCGAGGCGATTGGAGGAGAGAATCTCCTGGGCTCGTGAGGATGCAGAAACCTGAAGTTCCAGCTCTTTGCACTGACGAATCTGCGTTAGCAGACGTGCGCCTACTTTGAGCGCTAGGGGTACGAGAAACGTAAGCACAAACCACTCCTCGTCGTCTTCAATCTCCAAGTCGTTCTCTTGTTGCTCAACCTGAGTCACAACACGCTCGCGGACGATTTGAATCGCCGTAATGAATCCTCCAACATTCAAGTGAGCTTCTCCTCCGGGAGTAAGTGCGGTTGCTGCTGCCTGCCGGTGGTGAAGCAGCGAAGAATGACCTGACGGGGATGAAGGTGATGAAGAGGACGAAGACGTCGCTTCCAGAGCCATGGCCCGCTCGGCTTGGCTGAAAATGAGGTCGATAACATGCATCTTGAGCGGCGGATTTCCTGTCAATCCCGCCGACGTCAGCGACAAATATGATGCCGAGCTAGCGTTAGTGGAGCTAGAAGATGGAATGATGAGTGCATCACGCAAGACCGAGCGAAATTGGCTTTTGCTCATGCCTTTCATCTGCACCGGGTCAATGAATGCAACATAGTAGTGAAAGAGGCAGTTGGCGAGGCGTTTTTCTGGTGTTAGCACTTGCAAGTTGCGAATACCTTGCAGCTTCAAATAGGTGCTGAGGAAGATGTCTAGTGCTGGTTCTCGTGAGCAAATATCATCGATGCGGTCTTCATACCCAGGTGCCTCCTCGATTTGTTGCTGCTCATTGCCGAGATCGGTTCTCACCTTGCTGTTGTGGGTCGATACTTTCATCATCATAGATTGCTTCTTGCGCCGGATAAAGGAGGATCGCGGCAGCAGCTGTGCAAGTCGTGCTTGCTCCTCACGCTTTAGAATATCTTCTTTTCTCTGCTTGATTTGAAGTCGGCATGCTTCCAGTGTTTGTTTGTGTTTCACCAATTGCCGTCGCTTCTCTTTTACTAATGCAGCAGCTAGAGCTGAGCGGGACTGATCCAATTCCTCCCAGATTCGTGATGCTTCCTGAGAAGCTTTGGCTCCCACTGCACTCTGGAGTTGACGAATAGCGTCTGGTTCTTCCCATTGAGTTTGGCCTGTTCGAGTATTCTTGTAGTAGATGGCGCGCGAAGCAGGGTCCTGGACAGCTATCCATTCGGTGTCTTTGCCCGTCACGACGGCTACCGCTTGCTTCTTTTTCTTTACCCACACATATTCTGCCCCGTCGTCCTCTTCCTCGTTTTCTTCTTGCTGGTCTTGTGGATTCTGCTGACTATGTTGATGCGGAGTGAATGGTGCGTCTGGCTTCTCCCATTGACATTTGCCGGTGAGGTTGTTGTAGTAGAAAGGTTGTCCGCTGTCTTTATCCCAACACTCGACCCACTCGCCTTCGCCAGCTGCATTGGCAGGAGCAAACCATGCTGAACTGCTACTGTTGTGCTCGTCTTCGGCCTTTGTTAGTATCTCGGCGCATCTATCGTGATGGTTACTAGCTGCGAGGTCTTTTGGTGATAATCCTTTGGCGTTAGCAGCAACGGGGTCGGCTCCATATCGGAGCAAAATCTCGAGTGACGACGCGCTCCCATTGCATGCTGCAGCGTGGATTGGTCGATCTCCACGCTGATCTTCCTGCTCTAACATCCACGACTGGCTTCGTAAATTCCACGCACACAGAAATTCTACGCATGTGGACCTATCTCGAGCGCAGGCCACAAAAAGTGGCGTGCGTCCGAGCTTGTCGCCTTGCAGCAGATCATCACCAAAAGACAACAAAAGCTCGAGGCATTGCTCCGTTTTTGCAATGTGTGATGGCTTAAAGCCTTTGGCATTGCGTACGTGTGGATCGGCGCCAGCGCCAAGAAGCTTTTCCAAGCATTCACTCCATCCAAAGAAGCAGCAAACGTGAACCGGAGCATCGAGCTGTTTGTCGGCAACTTTGATCCAGTGCGAGTGAGTTCTCAGAAGCAAATCAACGCAATCGAGCTTGTTGGCAGCACAGGCATAAAAGAGAGGAGTTCGTCGCTTCTTGTCGAGCCATGCTTCACTCGGTAACAACTGAGTCAAAAGCGCTTCAAGGCATCGAAGGTGTCCTGTGAAGGCTGCGCAGTGTACCGGAGGCATTTCAACACTCTCGCGGCACTTACTGCATGCATCTTCCATGCTTGTGAGGATTGGCGGCGGCTTACCTGGACTTCCATTGAGCGGTGCGAGTTTGTGAGGCTTTGCTGTTGGGCGTGAGCCAACTAAAGAGCTGCTGCTGCTGCTTTGACCATTTGATTGCTCGAGTGAGCTGAGTGCGGAGTGAGACTCGATTCGGTACAGCTCGGGCTTCGCTGGTACAGCATCGAGCCGTGTTTTGTTCCTGTCGTTTTCTTGTTCATCTTCATCAGACTCGCCATCGTCCGCGACCTTGCCGTCGATGAGTTGATCTGTGAAAAGCTGCTCTGTCGAGATGTCATGGGAGAGCTGTCTCGTCACCGCGGCAATCGCTCGTCGCTGCTGCTTAGTCGGTAATTGAGGCACCAACAACGGCTGAGAGGCTGGATCTGGAGCCTCCACGTACACCCGAGCCGACTTCTTGGCGCTCTTGCCCAGGAAATCCGTCATTGAAAGTAATGTAAGCGAGAAACCGCGCAAACGCAACAACCTCGGAACTATAAATGGCGGGCATCAAGCATTTCCGACCTCCGAGCGTGAGCAGCTCGCTGGTGAAGGATATGGAACCGCCTCAAACCCGCTCTTGCAGACAATGCCTGCCTCAGTGAGCACGGTGTTCGTAAGGCACGTACAGGAGCAAACCTACCAGCATATCGACACCCCTTCAACGCCTCCAAGCACATCGACCGTATTTGTACGCAAAATGATGGTTTAGTAGATGCAGACTTTGCGTTGATGACACGCGAAAGTGGCCGTTTGCATATAAGCACGCACCGGTACTGAAAGCCTGGATATGAGTGTGGTCGGTCGTGACATCGAGCAGACAGCGCCTTTCCGGTGAGTCTGCATGGAAATGCGAGCTGAGCCCATTCGCCGACTGGTAAGCATCCGGGTCAGAGTTGTTCGACGCGAAGCACGCGCAAGCCTCAGCACTGGCAGTCGCCATTCTTCCGAGAACCAGCCACTGCAGTTATGCGAAGCTATCAGCATCTTGCCGTTGCCTCTGTCTTCGTGCTGATAGAACCCAGAATATGTCTCTGCGCAGAAGATGAACCCCAAGGTTTCGTGCTATCTCGACAGCTTGACTCGACTACGAACAAGACGGTTGAAGTGGATCCGTCCCAGTACACATCGAGCACTTCGGCAACTACGACCAAGGCGGAGACGCCCATGCTCAGCAGCAAACTGCAATCGTATGTGAGTTCGTTCGAGTATGACGGGCGAACCTCAGATTTGGCAAGACAGTACTTGGCGATGTATGCGGCTGGTTATTCCGTCGATCAAATGAGTTTCGCCAGCTCGGATCTTCCCTCAGCAATCTCGAGTCGCTTAGACGATCGAAGCCTCGATTTCGATACCATGGACGGGCTCCTTCAGCGAGCATTGGTGTGGGACTCTGGGTATGCTATCGGCTCTGACGGAAGTCTTGTTGAGATTCTTGTGGAAGGTGGCCGAACAATGGGGGAGATTGTGGTTTCGTCGCCTGAATTCTTCTCGACTGGCTGCATGGCGCTCATTTGCGATCTCGACGGAACCGATTTCTATCGGCACTTGTACTGCACTGGGGAGCAAATCAACTCGGTTGCCCATTGTGGAATCAACATGCCAAGCGATGCTGTCACGTCGTCCATGTGGGCGACAGGTGGTGAAAAGACTGACATCCCCGAGATGCTTGTGCTTGGCCACACGTGGACCGACTCGGGCAATACTTACGATGTCGTCTCGATTCATACAATTACATCAGCCAACGATCCCGTTTACGGAGAGTGCACAAAGGGCACGCACCACAGCGCCATGGCAATTCCGTGTGTTCCGCTGGACAGTTCCAACGCGCACACAGATCGTGTCGACTCCGTGAGCTGGAACATGGCAACTGCATCTGATCTTGTCGACGCATGGCTAGACTTCGCTGCTGAAGAAAGCAGCTCAAACTCAGTAACATCATCTGACAGCTCTTCGACAATCCCTTCGACTGCTTCAAGTGATAAGTCTACTACTAGTGATCAATCCGCTGTGCGTGATCAGTCT
>JAASGX010000687.1:0-15878 GCA_023334415.1 Phytopythium chamaehyphon | reverse complement strand
TTTCCTCGTGTCGCTCGCGGGTGCTTTCATCGTGATTCCATCGTACGACATTTGCTATTCGGAGGTGCCGCAGCGCATGCGCAGTACGTCTGTGGCGCTGAGCTTCTTCGTCATGTCGATTGGCAGTACGTTGCAGTCGTCACTCGTGCTGCTCTTTGGCAAGTACATCACGACGAACCTGAACAACGGACACCTCGAGTACCTCTACTACTGCCTGGGATCTATCATGTTTGCCGTGGCGCTGGTGTACATTGTGGTGATGAACCAGATGAAGCTCGGAACGATCCCGCCGCTCGGCACACTCCAAGATGCTGAGAACTCTGGCCAGCAGAAGGGCTCGACTTCCTCGGAAGGCGCCTAAGGTGTCGACGCTGCTTGTTACCGTTGAGTCAACGACCTCTAAGCTACAGTAACCCGCATTTGCCTAGATTCATTGATTTGCGTAGATCCTTGATACAGGGGTTGTATGATGCGTACAGCACCCTGTGCCGGAAGCTGTACACACATCGGCACGAAGCACAACGGCGGGAAGACAGGGCTGCTGATCTGGCCGTCGCGACATCAATATCGCGATCGTGTTGACGACCCAGACCGTTTCATCATGGATGTGAGTGATGCGGCTGACTGTGCGAAGCCGACCGGATTATTTGGCGTAATTTGATTCGGCGAGGCTGTCAAGCAAGGCGACCAATGAAAACACAAAGCGGGCGAAACGCAACAAACCCCACGGTACTATGCCGGGGATGGATGCGCGCCAAGCAGATCATCCTTGAGTCAACCTGCAACCATCGCGGCAACAATGTTGAGTGGACGGCAACCTGTGCAGTGTACACTCCGAGCGCTCTTGTTGGGTGTGTGGATACATGTGCATGTTGCATTCCTCGGCAAGCCTGGTACCTTGAACTCATCTATTCATTCCTCGATCTTCTTCCTGCTCCAAGACCAAGACTATGGCGCCCCAGAACCAATCGTCGACCGCCACCGCGGCTTCCACGGACGCTTCAGTTGCCACACCCACGCCCATCAAGAACGCTCTTGGGCTCGAGGTCGAGCACCAGCCCATTGAGCACCCCGAGCTCACGCGCGTGTTCCCCGAGATGCTCTACCCGTCTATCCCGGAGCTCCCCTACGAGGACCGCGCGCTCAAGGCCGACCCGACGTTCAAGAGTCTCCTCGCCAACGCCTCTATCACGCACCTCGAGCCCAAGATTGGGTCCGAGATCCGCGGCATCCAGTTGCACGAGCTCACGAACGCGCAAAAGGACGAGCTGGCTCTGCTGACCGCCGAGCGCGGCGTTGTGTTTTTTCGCGACCAGGACCTCACGATTGATCAGCAGCTTGACCTGGGCCGCTACTATGGCCCGCTGCACGTGCACCAGAACTTTGGCCATCCCGAGGGCTACCCCGAGGTGCATGTGGTCTACCAAACGGTCGAGGGCAGCGGCGTCTTCCTCAAGCGCCACATGCTGGACCCCGTTGCGGAGTGGCACACCGACGTGTCGTACGAGCGCCAGGTACACATTTGCTTTTTGAATTCAGTAGTCGTTGACTTGCCATCTTAACTGATCGTCATCGCTACCACTGTACTGAGCAGCCCCCGTCGTACACGACGCTGAAGATCATGACGGCTCCTCCCGTTGGCGGCGACACTCTCTGGTCATCTTCATACGAGACGTACGAGCGCCTGACGCCGGCGTTCAAGTCGCTCATCGAGGGGCTGACCGCTATCCACAGCAGCAAGGTGTATTTATTTGACATTGCCAATGGCTTACTCGTCTGCTCGCACATCCCAGAAGCTCACGCAATTGTTTTGCTACGATGAGAGCAGAAGCAAGGCGAGGATGGTGTCGCGCGCGGTCAGATCCTTCGCCGACCAATCGTCGAGTTTGCCCACCCCGTGGTTCGCACGCACCCGGTCACTGGTCGCAAGGCGCTTTTCGTAAACCCGTCGTTCACCCGTCGTATTGTGGAGCTGTCAGTCGCCGAGTCCGGTACGATAAAGAGGATCTTAGAGGCATTGGATGTGGTGGCAAAGGACCTGACCATCCCATGATGTGCAGACGCGGTGCTCAACTTCCTGTACCAACACATTGGCAACGGTCACGAATTCCAGGTGCGCTTCCGCTGGGAGAAGAACTCGGTCGCGTTCTGGGACAACCGCAACACGAACCACTACGCAACATTCGACTACCTCCCTGGCAACCGCCATGGCTCGCGCGTGACCCCGCAAGCTGAAGTCCCGTTCTTCAAGAAAGACTAGAGATACTGAGGGCACTTTCTTCATGTGAATTGCGATGGCGCCGGGGTTGCCTCCCGCCGCATCTCGTGTCTGTTGCTAAGCTTTCGATTTATCGCTGCGCCTCAATATCACCTCAAATAAGCGAAACTTGACTTTCAAATTCTCAGATGGATCCCCCCTGCGGTACAGGAAAGCAAAAGCCAACTTCATTGATTATCCCCCAAAGATGCGGCACGATGCTTACAGCAGATCCTTCTTCCATTTGGCTACAAGCAGACCAGCCTTCTTTGCGACGTCTGCGTTCGCGTGCTTGCGGAGCTTGTTGATAGTTCGTCCGATACCCGTAGTCTTGAGGATGTCCACCGTCAATTTCAGACCCGAGAGTGTTGCCAACACGTGCAGTGCAAGTTTGGCCGACACGTTCTTGACATTGTCGCCGTCATTCTCCAGGAGGCTTTGCTGGAATCGGACCTGTGTTTCTAGATCTTCCGGCTCGGCCATTTTCTTTTCTGCCCTGGAGCTAGATCTGGTTACCATAGGTTCGGTGTTGCTTTCTGGCCGCTTCTCATCTTTGCGATGAGACGCAGGAAGCTCGGCAGCTACAGGAGGAATACCCTGCAGAAGCAAACGTTGTCAGTTTCTACCTTGACAAAAAAATAGTATCGTACTCACAAAATCAGAGTTCAAATGCTGCTCTAGCAAAAGAACCACATCGGGAATGGCAGGAGCAAAACCAAATCGGTGCGGCTCGCTTAAGGCGCGTAGAGCACTCATTGTAGGAGCATATGACGAAGTTGAAGGAGATGTAGCTGAGGCCCACCCGCCACTGGCATCCTGCGTCGATAGAAGAAATGCCATTCCGCGACGGACAGCAACAAGATTGTCGGATCCCTCAAAACACTTCAGTGCCTGTTGAATTTATCTCATTTCGGTCAGACATCAGAAGAAAACACGATGAACAAGTCACGCACGTACCTGCAGAATATCACCAACAAGCTCGACATCTTGCTGGGCGATCTGGTAGACGAGGTGCTGTCGCAAGAAGAAGTACTCGTGCGGAAGCAGTTCCTGAAATAAAAAAAGCGCGTGAGCTCGGGTTCAAACTCCTGGAGTGGGAAGTGACGACGCACAGGCTCGCAGCGCAAGCGCCCAAACTCCGTTAGCACCATGATGAAGGATACGATCCACTTAATCTGGGTCTTGTAAACAGACGCAGAAACCTCGTCCGGGGCTTTGTAAGGATACAACGCGGGGAGATATTGAAGGAGCTGATCCAACACACGAGGAGAGGACGTTAGCTATTGCTAAAGAGATGAGTGGAGGCAGATAGAGGGGGAGCTTCAAACCTGCAACAGTGAGAACCCAATCGACTGCCCGAGGTAGTTGGTGTAGAACCACAGCAGGAGCGCGTCGGTGAACCTCTCGTACACGGACGAGCCCTCGTCCGACGCCGGCGGGCCGCTTGTCGCGGGGTCCCATCCGAGGAAATCCTGTTGAGCCCGGCCAAAGAACTAAAGTGAGAAGCGTGCTTCATGGCAGCAGCCGCGAAAGCGGGTTCGAACCGTGGCCGAGTACAGCGGGGGCGAGCGCTCGAGCCAGTTGATCAGGTCGACGCGCCGCGGGTGGCAGACGCCGAGGCGCTCGACGACGTACACGGCGTAGACGGCCTCGACCAGCTGACCGGCCGCAGGCACGCGCTGCGGGTCCCAGTGCTGGTGGCGCTGCTCGCGCAGCCACCTGGCGCCGAGCAGCCGCGCGAGCAGCGCCGCGAGCTTGAGCGCGGGCCCGCTCTCGAGCGCCTGCAGCTGGTGGAGCGCGTGCACGGCGTGCAGCGCGCGGTCCGCGAAGGCCTCGGGGGTCTCGGAGGCGAGCGCGTAGGCCCGTCGGAGCGCTTTGAGCACGGCGTCGGCGCGCGGCGCGGCCTTCCAGGGGGCCGGCACGGGTCTGCGCGCGGCCCGCTGGGCCTTGATCTTGCGGAACTCCTGGTGCATGAGCCGCTTGAGCACGTCCTTGTGGTTGCCCAGGCTCACGCGCACGTCCTTCTCGACCGCCTGGCGCACGAGCTTGGTGCTCAGCGCGGCCACGTCGTGCGCCGCCATCACGCGCGCGATGGACGCCGCGATCTTGGCCTCCAGCTCCTTGGAGATGGACCGCGGCAGCACCACCAGCGACGACCCCGCCGCCGTCATCTTGGTGTACATGGCCGCCATCTCGACCCGTCGCCACTAGCGACAGGCGGTCGGCAAATGGGATGTACTATCGTACACTACAGCCCCACGGTCCCGAACGTCCCGAACGAAGCGGATATATTCGATTTCCGAGGGGCAATATAGGGGATGGGAGGCGCCAGGCAGCGCTTCCACCACAAACAGGGGAGAAAGCGACCACTAACCCAAGCTGGAGACGATGCTGGCGCGCGCTGTGCGATCGGCTGCGATGGGCGCCGCGGGCCGCCGCGGCATCGGCGGGCTGGCGGCGCCGCTCGCGGGCCCGTCGGTAGCCGAGAAAGTGTGCGTGTGTGTGGCGCTGCACGCGATTCGGTGGCGCTAACGACTCTTTTCGCCCAGGGTCAACGTGGTGCTGGTGGACTACGAGGGCCACCGGCACGCCGTGGTAGGGCGCGCGGGCCAGACGCTGCGCGAGGCCTGCGAGCTGAGCGGGCTGGCGCTCGTCAAGGACGACTCGTTCGGCGGCGGCGGCCAGGTGGAGGCCGTGCGGGCGCCCTACTACACCGAGTCGCTCTTCGGCGAGGGCGCGGCGAGCCCGCAGTCGCACGTGGTGGTCGCCAACGAGTGGATCGGCAGGCTGCCGCCGGCCAACCCGCGCGAGGCTCACATCCTCGAGACCTACGTGCCCAAGGAGGACCTCTCAGCCAAGTGCGGCGCTGCTGTGGGCCTTCATTTAGGGGTTATGCAGGGACTGACTCATCCATCTACCCACATTACGCGACAGCTCCCGCCTCGGGACCGAGATCGTGCTGCAGAAGGAGCTCGACGGACTCGTCGTGGCCGTGCCCGAGGCGCTGCCCGTCGAGACGTTCGTCTACGAGCACGAGTACGACGAGGACGACTTCGAGGAGGACCCGTGAACGCCGCAGTAACGCGCCGACGTAACACGGAACGAGCTGCGAGCGCGCGCTTTACTCGACTAGCCCCCGCCCCACTCGCCCGCCTCACTCGCCCGCGGCCGCCTTCTTGCGGGCCTTGGCCTTCTGCGCCGCCCGCTTCTTCTCGATCTCCAGCCGCGACGAGTTCTTGATGTCGCGCCGCCGCTTGACGGCTTCCTCCGCGGGCTCGGCCGCTGTCGAAGCACGGCGAGAGGACCGGCGCAGGCCGCCGACGGTCGACGGCTTGCGGCCGCCGTCCTCCTCCTCGTCCTCCTCCTCGTCTTCATCCTCCTCCTCCTCCTCGCCGTTGCTCTCTCGCCGCTGCTCGTCCGGGTTCTCGACCGTGTACGGGTTCATCTGCCGCCGCTGCGGAGACAGCGGCACTCGGATGTTGTACCGCACGCGGTCGTCGTCCGTCCTGAGAGCGTGGCCGAGTGGAGGAGAGCCTGCCGCCGCACCTCCAGCCACAGCTGCCGGCGCCACTGCCGCCGTTCCCCCGACCCCACCACCGACGCTGCTGTTCCCAGAGCCAACGCCTGCAAACGAGTGTCCGATGCCCGCGCGGACGCTGTTCTTGCGGCGCATGCTCGCGGTCGAAGTCGACTGCAAGTGCGTTTCGTCGCCGAGAACGTGACGGACGCCCAGCTCGATGGCGTCCGATAGCCCAAGCAGGTCGAGCTCAGCCGCGGCAGCCGCCGAGGACGTCGCGCCGAGGATGTGAGCGATGTGCAGCAGTCCGAGCTGCAGCTTCTGCACCGCACCAAAGCACAACAGCAACCAACTTCAGCCAGCTCCACCGCGAACACTTGTCCAAATGCCTCTTACCTCGTGGAGAGCTCGCATCCACGCCACACGCTCACGCCGGTGCTGGTTTGTGGCCGCAGCATCTGCAATCTGCTGCTCGAGCTCTTTCGTTGACGCTCGAGGCGCACCTCCGCTGGCATTCCCGCTAGGTGACGCAGAGCCAATCGCAGCGACAACGGGGTCGTCATCTTGCCTCGCACTCACGCTTCCTCCGAGCTTGAGGTTGACGAACTGCGTCTGCAACGTCTGCACTCGATCACGGAGCTGTGCCACTCGCAGCTCCGCTTGCTTTCCTTCCTCCTCAAGCTGCCCGGCGTGGTCAATCTGGCTTTGCCAGTACGCTTGCACTTCTTCCGGGTGGTTGATGCCCACATGCCGAAGAGCGCCGAGCACACCGTCGTCCTTATAGGCGCTGCCCATGTACATTTGGAGCGTTGCAGCGTTTTTCTGACGTACTAGAGAGGTCTCCTTCATGTGCAGCAGCCTCTCCTTGGCGCGCACAAAGTTGGCGTCGACAATAGCTGGAGGTTCGGCACCGGTCGACGTACTTGACTCAGCTGCTGGTGGAGCGATTTCGCTGGTATTAGAATCTTGAGCACTTTCCTCGCCCTCATGCTCGTCACTCGCTGGCCGAGTGATAACGATGCTCTTCTTGGCTCGAACAAGTGCCGATCCCGATCGACTAGCCATGCGCAAGTTGAGCTCGCGGCGCCACCGTAATCTGTCGAGAGCTGCCTGGTGGATCGTCGCCTTGTCTTGTGTCGCCTGCCGAAGCTTTGGCAGCTCGGAGCTGGCAAGCCGAGTTTCGTACGACAAGACTTGAGCTCGTTGCTGTAGCTCGACAATCTCTTGGCGCAGCTTGTGAACAACTGCCTCGGCACTCTCGATGATGTTCGGGTCGCGTGCAGGATTCACCTCGCAGTGGCGTAGAATGGCACGATAGTAGTCACCTCGCTGGCGCCCAACAGCGGTCTCGTCACCCACTTTCCGGATCTGCTCCTGAAGTTCATCAGTTTGGCTTGCGCTTTGACCTACTGCTTGTGCTTGGGCACGCGCTTCAATAACTCGCGACTCCAGCGTCTGTAACAGTTCTGTCTTTTCACGAACAACAAATTTGAGCTTGTCGTGCTTGGCACGTAATTCGACGAGTTGGCTCTGCATCAACATATACATCAGCTTACTCGGTTCATGCCGCCATTACAACCATCGTACCTCGATCTTGGAGACAGAACCAGCGTCCCCGTTGTCAGGCAAAAGAAACTCGAACGCGCCACAAACATCATCCGAGTCCAGCATACCTGGGCTTTCAAGGGTGAGGGCTAGCGCTCGCCGAGAAGACGGCATCCGTTTGCCCGTCATAAACTTCTTTCCTGTGCTGCCTGGTCCTACCTCGGTAGGCGGGGAAATAACCGTGGCTTTACTCATCTTTGAAAGGAGAGGTGTTTGCCCAGATGAATCAGATGTCGTGTCAATTGAAGGCGAAGACGGAAGTGCAGAACTTTCAAGTCCCTTCTTGTTGGTAGCGTCTCCTGGCGCACCACCATTGTTGGACGCTGCCTTGCTGTTTATGCCCCGTACAACGCGACATTCGAACGCGATGCCGATCAGTGGAAACTGCGTCCAAAGCCACCGCTGAACGATGTATCCGTCGTCAGAGTGGGTGCAGAGCGAGATAATCTCATGCTGCACACGTCTTGCCTCACGTTCCGGCAGATGCGCGGTCGTGAAGCTTATAAGGCTCGTGATAAACTCCTGGAGCTGAGGCGGTTTTGGTCGATTAAGCGTAATCCCTGAGCTCGAGGAAGTTGTCATCGCAATTGCTCCACTGCTGACTTGCTGCCATGCTCGAAGAAATGCCGTGATGGTCATGAACAAGTTGAGTAACTGTTCGGGGCTGGGGTTTTCGTGGATGATGAACTCATCCAGCGATCGGATAAAATCATCGACCGGGTCGTGAGTCTGAGAGTTACTTGCCAGCTCTAGCCAGTGAGAGAAAAACTCTTGCCGATTGCGTTTGCTCCACCACAGCTGAAACATCTTAATATTAACAAGCGATGTCTGCAGTACATTCCACATCGCGCATCGCTCTAACTGCACTGGGAGCTCGTCAATCCGTCGCTGTGACGCCTCCATATTGCCAAAGTATGTTGCCAAGCCTCGATAGTACGTCCCACGAAGCTGAGGATCGTGAAGATACCCGTAGCGAGTAATTCGTCTTAGTTGGTTGTGGCTAAGGTCATACAAAACTACTGCATCGGCTGACTCATTTTTATGGTTGGTGTTAGCACTGTTTCTCCGAGTTGCAGTTTCAACACCAACCATTGCGGAGTTGCTAGAGCCACAATCAAATCGCCGGATTTCCATCAGATGTGGTCGAAGGAGTGCCATGAGCTTGTCAATAACGGAGCGATCGATCATGTTGCCGATCAAGTTTACAAGATCAGCTTCGGACAATCCGTATCGAGTCACCGCTAGCAACGAAAGTACATGCCGGACGAGTAGTGCGCGTTGCTCAATCGACGCGTGAATTGCTTCAAGCTCGGCTGATTCAGAAGTTGAAGGCATCGAGACATACCCATTCGACAGTGAGCGTGATCCGGTCTTGACAAGGGATCGCATTGATCCAGTTTTTGGTAATGCCGGACGATCTCCACCACTTGTATCAGTTTCAGCCACATCGGGTGCACCGACGGCAAGCTTGGAAGGAGCTCGACGAAGTTGTTTGGGATGTGCAGCATTTAGAGCATTCGCAGCCGCAGTTGCTTCAAGCATTGCCTTGCACTGCTGAAGTTGAACGTATAAATCCGCCAGTAGCACGTCATTCCAGCGCTTGATAACCATTTCGAAAGCGGCTTGCAGATCCCCGATTTCGCAGGCGTGCTGGAGCCATCGAAGGCGCTGGTGATGTGATGCAGGGATTTCATGGAACGAGTGCTCGAGTGTTGTGAGGAGCAATCGCATGTACAGCGGGTTAGCGCTTCCTCGTGCAGAGAGCAGTAGCTCTTTCTCTTCAGGATGGAAATGATTGACACACTTGGAGTCGTACAGCTGTGCGAGTTGCCACCATAAAAAGCACAAAGTGAGCTTCTGCTGTCAAACACCTTGTTCAAAGGCAACTGCTACCTCAATAATCGCTCTGCAAACTCCTTCGTCAAGGGGTTCGACCTCGAGGAACTGCGCGCTGCGTCGGCGTAACTCTCTCACAGTTCGAGAGTCGTGATCATTCACTCGTAACGAGAAGTCGAACAGCAGATCTCCACTGAGTGAGAGCATGTGTTAGACCATGAAGCTCACCCGCAGAAGCAAGGAGATACTTACTCCTCATCAACCTCGGCAAGTTTTCGCTGCACCGATCGGCAGCCCTGGGCTCTACCTTTCTTGTCAGAGCTCTGAAGCGTAGCCGATACGATGATGCGTACACCAGGTGGAAAAGTGTTGGGTAACCAGGAAAGAGAATCGCTCCCGTCCTCGGTACGAATGCAGTCGATACCATCGAGAACAAGAATGATTCTGGTGAACACCACGACATTGTCAAGACTAGGACATACATCCGTTCGAGGTTGCTAGGCATGCGTACCGTTTGCTTTGAGAGGTTCCTCCTTTTGCGCGATCACCTCCGCGTTTTCCAACTGCTGCTTCCAAACACCGCGCAAGAGAGAATTTGAGCTTCTCTTCTTCGTGTTCCCGCGGCAACTCGAAGTCACGGAGGCCATGCGATACTTTGATTTGATGCATGAAGCGAAACAAGAAGAGCGAGAGCTTGACGCTGTCATACGAACACCCGGCATAGTGTTCATAGACAAGCTCGTTTGCAGTCTCCCCACATGACAGCGTAGAGGTTGATGATGACCCATTGTTTCCGTCAGCGCTGTTGTTTTTGGAGTGGTAGTTGCGACGACGGTGATCCGCCCAATTAGCTAACAGCGCCGACTTCCCCATTCCAGCACGGCCAACAACAGCAAACACAGACATCTGCTGCTGGTTTGGTCCTGTATCTCGATCCCAGTCACAAAACTCCGACAGGATTCGCATGTAATGATCAGTCTCCGCGTACACGAAGCCATCCTTACGACTACCGTAGGGGGCAAGGTAGCATCGTTTAGATTCAAGTTGCAGCACATGAACCGTGCCAGCATCACTTCCTACCTCTTGGCAAATGCAAGATGCGTGGCCGTCTCTCGACTTATGACAGTACTCTCGACAATCAACGGCTCCGTGGGCTCATCGACGGAAGGGTCATAGTCACCAGCGTTGGGAACAGTCTTTGGTGCAGATAACGCAGCAGTGTCGTTCCCCCGACGTGCAACGGAGACCTGCTTCTTCCCCATGACGAGCCCGTTAGCACTAGCGACCTCAGACAGCAGTTTCTCACTAAACTCTAAATAGGATCCGACATTCCAACCCCAAGTCACGCGTTGCGTTGGCCACGTGAACACAATGCGCCAATTCTAAATGAACTGGTAACATGCATGGTGCATGGCAGCAGGCAAAATCCAACTTCGCTCACCGACAATGTGAACGCAGCAAAAGTAGGCGATGCGTCTGGTTGATATGAACAAGTGTGTGCGGTGGTTCAATTGTTTGGGGCCAATCTTGCACGAAGTGGAAAGGAAATTGCCTGCGACGAGCAACAACCCTTGTCCACCTGAGCGCAGTTGAGCTAATATCCGCATCATGGGCGTAGCAGTATTTGGGCGAGCGACAGTTACTGTTGTTGCGAATCGGTGATGTCCCCGCTGAGCCGCCGAAGTGCCGCCAGCCGGACCTTTTCGCGTCGATCTGCTAGCGATGCATCGCTCGTGGTCGCGGTGGCCGACAAGGTTGACGAGCCAAGCACCTGCGAGAGGCTCGTGCCGCCGAGAACCTGTCCTTCGCCTGCGGAGCGATGGCAACAAGTCAGCACGACGCAAGCTATTTCTCGACCTCCACACTCGTACCTGCAAAGGGCGAGTAGATGAAGTTCGATCGGCGGGGGTTGGCAGTCGAGCCGGCTTGGCTGCCGCTGGTGCCGCCGCTGGCGTTGGGGTCTCCGACCGGCGCCTGGCCCGTGGCCTCGGCCGGCATCAGACACGAGAGGAAGGAGCCGAGGTAGGCCGCGCGGTTGATGTAGGCCGGGATGGGCTTGCCCACGAGCAGCTGGCACAGCGCGTCCGCGTACGTGTTGCAGTTCCTGCGCAATCGTCAGCTCTGAGCGGCTTTGTTGTGGCATTAAGCAGCGCCACGCACTTGGTCAGCAGGTTGTAGTCGTCGCCGCCGAAGTCCGGGCGCAGCGAGAACGCGAGCTGGCGCGCCTCGGCCGCCGACCCGTCGAAGACGCCCATCTGCACGCTCTCCCGGAACCTGGCGCCTGCGATCGAGTCGAGCGCTTTTTAGCGCGTTCAACAGCATCAGAAAGGCTCCCAGGGGCTCCATTGACCGCACCCGGCGCCTGCCTGGGCGCGGAAGCGAAGACGCCCGCGCCACTCGCGTACGAGAACTCCTCGCCGCCGATCTCGACGCCGCTGTGGAAGATGCCGACGCCCAGCGCTGCGTTCGGTTAATTCACAGCAAGAGCGAGCGTTAGCCGGGCGTCGCGGGGCCCACAGAGCGCCCCAGAGCGCGCCAAGGGCCGTAAAGCGCAGGAGAGAAGCGTGGAGGACCCACGCACGCGCGATGTAGTCGTTGGCGTCCACCAGGTCGTACACGTTGAGCACCACGGGCGTCTGCGTGCTCCTCGGCGCCATCTTCCTTCTCCCGCTGCTTTTGTATGTTACGAAGCAGGAGCCACTCGCGCGACCTTCGTGCTACATTTTTTACTAGCCAACCTTCGCGCTACACGATATCAGAGAATCTGATACCGTTCTAATCACGAGCTTCCAGATGTCTCGAGCGCTGAAGCTCGCCCGTTATCAGATTATGACACATGGAGCTTGAGGTTGTGCGCGCCGCTGCGCTTGACAGCGTCCTTGCGCGCCTTCCACGTGCTCGTGTACGTGCCGTGGCTGCGATGCAGCGCGAGCTGCTCGAGCGCCTGCTCCAGGTCGGCGTTGCGCGCGTCGAAGCGCTCGAGCTCGGCCAGCGGGACCCACTCGAACAGCGGCACGACCAGCATCGGCCCCACCGACAGCAGCGCCGACGACATCTGCCGCGCGAACCGCACAGCGCTCGGCGGCGTCGGGAAGCACTGGTACACGTGCACGACCACCGACTCGACGGACGACAGCGGCGCGGCGCCGGCGTCCGCGGCCGTCAGGACACCCACGCATGCGTAGCGCTGGCCGTTGGCCGTGGGCAGGTCGCTCGAGCCGAACTGCCGCGCCGCAGCCTCGCTATCGGACAGAGACTCGGTAGGAAAGTTCTCGAGCACCATGGTCATTTCAGACTCTTTATAGATCGCAAATCGGCTCCGATCTGCGCCATCGGGCGATAGCACGCTGGTCTCGACGGCACAGACGCGTCGAAAGAGGTCCAGGGCGTCGCTCACGTCTCGTAGCTTCCCTAGAACGCGAAAACGTGAAATCTCCGGTTCCCTTGCTGCAATCGCTGAGAGAATCGGAGTGTCTTTGCCTGCTTTCGAGACTGGCCGCGGGTCTGACATCGACGACATTCGGCGCTTGACAACGGTCTCCTTCATAAACCCAACTACCGCGAATGGCTGACACACTCCATGTACCGGATCCCAAATTGACGCCGGCGTGCCTCCCGAAAGTGCCAGCATCGAACCCTTGCTGTTGCCTCCAGAGCTGTCGAACTTGTCGGCTCGCTGACGGGTGAGATGTCGTTGACTTACTCGGATGCCGGGAGGAGCGAGTACTTTGGAAGCAGGCACAGTCACGGCGGGTAGTTCAGTCTTACCCAAGGGAGCCGCAAGCTCCGGGGTAGATCGCCGCTGGGCGATCTTTGCACGGCCTGAGAGGGACCCAGAGTACGCGAGGGTTTGTCTTCTTGCCTGATCGTTTATTGTACACTCTGAAGGCGTCTGTGCCTTCTCAGCACCCACGTCGAGAGCAGGAACAGATGAGCTGCGCATTAAAACGGAATTGACAGAGTCTACTTGGTCTTCGGTGACGGCTGGCTGCGAATCCCCATCGACGTCGCCCATATCGCACGTGGGGTCACCTTGTGTCGCTGGTGAAGCTACGCTAAGCTTATCAGACGAAAGGGGTCGATCGACTTGCTTGGAAATACCTCGCTTTTTAGTTGGACTTACCGGCGTTCCAAGTCCAATGTGGTCTGGATTCAAATCTTGACGACAAACTAGCATGAGAACACCAGGATCTATCAGTGAGCGTGCTGGAGAGGTCGGTATTGGTAGAGCGGGGGCCGAGAGAGATTTTGCAAGAGCGGTACGCTCCAATTTCTTTGGCGACGCTCGTGATTTCCCTGGACTTAATAGTTGTGGCATTTGAGTGAGCTCGTTGAAAAATCGTTTCTTGTAGCTCTCCCATGCCATCAATTTTAGTGCTCGGGCTTCGATGGACTCTCTTACGCTACCAAGCGCGGACCGCTGAAGACTGTCTCGAGCCTCGGAGGACATCAAGTGGAAGATATCGAAGCGCGATAGGATCAACATTTTCATCGGGGACTCGGCGTAAATAGAGTAGTCGCGCACAACGATGTCTGTGAACTTCCCAGCAGATGCTCTGTTCGCAGTGAAGTAGATGTTAGACACACTTCTAAAACACATCATGCGATGCTTGATAGTCTACTTACTCGGCGCATCCTAGAACAGAGCCTGGACCAAACCGTCCCAATTCGTACAGCTGGGGTTCATTAGTCAGTGGGTGCTTGCCCTCGTGGACTATCCGGCATTCACCTCTGGTAACAATAAATAGTTCTGCTGCTCTCGAGCCCTGCAAAAAGACACCCATCAGACGTCATTCTGGATCAATTGCTAAACTCAATGCGCATTTACCTGCTTGCATATCTCGCCGTGGAAAGGAATGTACTTTTCCGTCATGACGGAGCACATTCCCTCAATTGTGTTGTCATCCCACTCGGGTCCCATAAAGTATGGATTCTTTCGCAGCAGTTGCGCGTACTGCGCATGATACTCATTCTGGTATTTCTTTATGAGCGGCTCGTACTGGTCTCGACCTAAGACCAGAAGCTCGCAAGAGTCTACACATTTCACAGTCGCTCGGCGCACGCCATCGGCCTCTGATAAAGCCAATTCTCCGAAGTAGTCGCCCTCGCCTAGTCTCGAAAGAACGCTATCTGTTGCTTCCTCGAACCGATTCTTCACTTGTACCGAGACTTCGACCAAACCAGAAAAAATGATATAAAAATGCCGCCCAACTTGACCCTCCTCGAACAACACGGTATTTGTCATGGCGCTGATGAGACGCATCACTTTGCACAGTTGCTTGCGCACTTCGAACGAGAAGCGTGAGAAGAACTTGACGCCTTTTAGGTACTCAACAGCAAACTTGAGGTCCTTTTCGGATCGCTGCGCTGGATTTCGCAAGAAAATGTTGCGCACGATGTCCTTGTTGGAGCGGAAGCGCTTTGCAAACTCAAGCGCGCTCGCTGCCGAGTTGTGGGATTCATTAAGCAAGTCTGTGAATACTGTTCGATTAACGAAAACAACCTCTGTCGGGGCGATTGATACCACGACTGACGCTGCAGCACCATATGATTGATTGTAAGTTGCCGTGGACAAGAGTTGCGGGGTGCAGCCACTACTGTACCTGCGCGCACATCGCTATCGTACAAGAGCGCTCTCTCTCCAAACGTGTCTCCAGTGCCGAGAGTTGCTAGTTGGATGGGTTTTTCATTGGTGCTCGGATTCTCTTGCACGACAGCAACTACAGGGTAAATATTATGTTGTTAGACAAAATTGCCACGAAGTGCTTTGAACCTTGCAACTGCTCGCCTTTGCCAGTAAACACGATATAAAAGCTATCTCCCGGATCACCCTGCAATACCACAAGTGTTAGCGGTGCCACTTGGCAATCGGTTTGCGAAAAAGTCGTCAACACCTGACGGAACACGAAGGCCTTTGGTTCCGAGAACACCTTGATCTCCAGCGCCTGGTACAGTCTTTCAAGCTGCTCATCGGGCATTGGACGTCAGCGTAGGTGCCACTCGCAATTCGAGTGCGGCGGACTCACTTTGACTACATTTCCATGAAAGCGTTAGCTCGAGACAAAGCTGGTCGTCGAAGAATAAGTGGACAGGGCCACTCACATGCGTCCAGGTTGGAGAAGAACTCGAGCAGCTTGGAGTTGGCGAAGAGCGACTTGAGCTGTCATGATCCGTCTAGTAAGCGAATGTCCGTGGACCGCTAGCCCGCCAAAGCCGCGCTGCTGCTACCGTGTGGATGTCGTCGAGCGTGCGCTTGCCCGGCGCCTTGGCGAGGATCTGCCGGCAGCGCTCGACGTCGTCCCCGCCCTCGCCCACGAGCCGCTGGAACGTGCAGTCGTCCGCCGCCTGCATCATGGTCGCCAGCGACTCGCGCCTGCCCCGCGCCTCCTCCTCCGCCGCCGCCATCTTGCCCATGACTCGAACGCCACGAATAGCTGCAGTGACAGCAGCTTCAAGGTTGAAGTGTTAGGTGCGTGCACTAAGTTCGCTCTTGGTGTAAGAACGCCACTTTCCTCATGGAGACAGGCGGGGAAGCCGCCGCCGCCCGCCGCCGGCGGCAGTACGAGGCGCTGGCGGCCCACGCGGCGGACGCGGCGGTGGGCGGCGCGCTGTTCCTGCTCGGCGCGTGGGGCGCGCAGCTGCTGCAGCTGCTGGCGCGCGTGG